>WAAG01053517.1:3504-32151 GCA_013390105.1 Tichodroma muraria | reverse complement strand
GGGGGGGGCATCAGCAGCAGGACAGTGCTGGGCAATAAATCCTGGGGGATGTGGCAGGATTCAGCCTGCAGGGACTGGGAAGAGCCCTCTGATGTAGGGATGGGAGCGAGGCTCCAGGCTGGACATGAGAGTTTTTGCGTTTTTCTTGCAGAGGATCCCAAGTGCTTGAAAACAGAGGGACTGTGAGCATCACCCACAGAATGAAGTGGGGTTTTGAGCAGGGGGAACTGAGGCAGGAGATGGGGCTAATCCTGCCCATGTGCAGGAGAGCTGAGCACCTGCAGCTGGGCTTCACTTGGGAGGATGCTCTGCATGGCTCGGGACCATTCGCCAGGACACCTAAAGCACCAGGCAGCTCCAAAACCCAGCTGCAGCATCCCCAGCCAGCTGGCAGCCAAATGGGATTCCTGTGGTGGGATTTCTCCAGTCTCTTGGGTGCAGATGAGACACATTTCCAAGCTTTCCTCCGCAAGCAGGATGGCTGTGATCCCCTCTCCCTCCTCTTCTTGCAAGTGAGGAATCTGCTGCTCCTGACTCCCAGGGCTGGTAATGACTGAGGCCCACGGCAGAATCAGATCAGTCTGGAAAAGCTGGGATTCCTTGCTGACTTCTGTGTTTTTTCCAGGCAGATTGATGAGGTTTCAGGAGTGCTGTTGCAAACCCTTCCCTTTAAGACCAGACAGGAGTGCAGGGCACGGGGCATTGCCAGGGTCCTGCTGCCAGCTCTCCCACACCCTGATGGACTGGGGGTAAATCCAGAGCCATGGCTCTCCCACACCCTGATGGACTGGGGGTAAATCCAGAGCCATGGCTCTCCCACACCCTGATGGACTGGGGGTAAATCCAGAGCCATGGCTCTCCCATACCCACATCAACTGGAGGTAAATCCAAAGCCACCCTGGAGCCCCAGGTCCCCTCATGTCTGGCTCTTAGGTTTGCTTTAGGGTATTTTGCAATGTGAGTGGGTAAATTCGCTTAATCCCTTGACAAAAGAAGCCAGCCCCTCCTAAACCCATCCCAAAGGCAACTGGAGTGGGATTAAAAGGGATCTTTGTGAAGGGGGACCTTCGTGGTGCTGCCATCCACCAGCTTTTTTTCTGGGATTTGTCCTCTGAGTGTGACCCTGAGCCTACATCCGTGTTGGGGCAGGGGGCTGGAGGACCAGACAGCCTCCCTGGATATTCCTCTGGCTGGTGCACTCGCCTCACGCCAGGATATTCAACAGCTGCTGCATTTCAGGGCTTTGGAATGAAATGTGCTGGCTCCCACTGAAGCAACTCCATGCTGGCTCCCACACTGCAGCATTCCTGCTCTGGGATGCTCTCAGGATGGGGTTTTACTCCATCTCTGCCTCTGGGCAGGTGGGGACAGTCTGGATGTGCCTCAGTTTCCCCTGCCTTGAACAGGGGTTGCTTTTGTGGTTCAGCCCGAATAGCCAGCAAAGAGGGAAAGAGATGGGGGGGAAATCATGTGGCAAACAGAACAGGGCTGGGCAGGGAGCCGGGCAGGCAGGAGGGCAGCCAGGCACACCGGCAGGCTGGCACAGTGTCCCCCCTCTCCCCTGGCTTGCCCCCCATTTCCCTTGGCTGCCTCCCACATTTTTGCAAGGGAATTCTTGGCCTGGGCTTGAAACCACAGGAGGAGGCTGGCAGGGCAGCCAGCAGCCTCTGGGCACCCGAGCCAGGGGAGGAGCTCACAGATGGTGCCCTGGGGGAAAGGGACAACCTGAGATGTTTTTACCAGTTGATTTTTAAAAGCTGGGCAGCCCTTACATCTGACCCTGGCTTTGCTTCCTTCCATCTGCCTGTGCTCCAGAATCTCAGCATTTCTTTCTTCTTTTCCCCCTCTGCAGAAATGCTGGCTTCTAGGGGGAAAGCAGCAAAAGAACCCAGCCAAATCCAACCAACAAGCAATCCTTCAGCCCCAGGCTGGGCTGAACATTGCTCCCCAAACATTGGGAGCATGTTGGAGGGAGGCAGGGTGTGCTGGGATGCTCTGTGGGTGCTCCCTGCTGTCCCTCTCTTCTGGGTGGGTCCAGCAACATTAAATCATTCTCTGCATACCACAATAATAGTGTCTGTGTAAGAGCAGTTTCACCCATCAAAATAATAATTAAAAATAAACACCAGCATTTGGGGATCTTTTCAGGCTTCAGCTTCTGAGTGGTTCCCATGAAAGGGAATGTAAGAGACTTTGCAAGAGCCTGTATCAGAAAACTCAATCCTTCAATGAGGGTAAAGACAACCACTTCAGTTCCCCTTGCTCTGATTTGTATTTATTTTTCCTGTCCCTCTGCCTGTGCTGTTTGCTGCTGGAGGGCTCCTGTCAGGCCTGGCTCAGGGCAGGGCTCTCCCAGACACAGGGATGCTGTGGCAGGAGGGATCTCAGAGCTGCTGTAATTCAGGTGTGGCAGACAAAAGGCACCCCTCCTCATTTTTAGAGGGAAGTGGGTGGAATTTGATATTGAGAGCAGAGGGAGCCCAGGATTGCAGCTGTGGGGGGAAAGGGGTAGGAGGTTTGTGGGGCATCACCTCCACAGTGCCTTGACATAAATGCAGTGCAGGGGGCAGAGAAGGGATACTCCACGACCTGCTCTGGTTCACACTGGAGTCCTCTCCCCCCAGAGCAGGTAAGAGGCTGATTTTCCAGCTGTGTTTACCAGACATCCTGCCAGATCTCCCAGGATGCTGGTTGGAAATGGCAGGGAAGCTCCTTGTGCCTGCGGGGCTGCAGTGCCTGGCAAGAAGGCAGAAACCAGTGTGTTTGCAGCCCTGGGCTCCTCAAACCCAACCCAAAACACTGCCCTGCACCTGATCCCCATCCCCACATCCTGAGCCTCAGTGATGGGAAGGAAACCCTGGAGAAGGCAGCATTCCTCCTGGGTGGATTGTCAAGCCAGAGCCGGTTTGCAAAGGCAGAGAGAGGATGGGACCAGCAGGATTCAGCTCATCGCCAGCCAGTTGTTGGCCACAAGTGCTCAGCTGGCCTCTCCTGAGCCCTGGGGATCTGTAATTTGCTTTTGGCCATGGCTTCAAGCCCTTGGCTAAGCCAAGGCAGTGCAGGTGGATTGCTGCTCTCCCCGGAGCAGTCAGGGTCCATCTGAAACCCAACCCTCTCCTGCACGGGCCAGGGATGGGTATAAATAGACACCAGATGGTGGAACAAGTGAATTTGACCTTTTAATCTTCACTAAATGGGTGTTTGTTCGCTTTGCTTTCCATCTTCCCTTTCCACAAACAGGGAAGGTGGACAGATGTTTTCCAAGTCCCTCTGTTCCTGCTGCTGAAAAAGGTTTTTGGCCGGATTTCCTTGAGGATGGTGTCTTGGGGGATTTGTGGTATGAACTGAGATCTCCCAGGTCGAATCTACTGTTACGGAAAGAAACCTCTAATGGGTTAGAAAGGGATGCAGATTTATTCCCTTGGAAATGAGGGATGATCCCATGATGAGCAGCTCCACGGCAGAGCATCCTTCTAGATCTTCAAGGGCGTAATTTTAGGAAGGCTTTGTGATATTTTTAGCAAGGTTCCCAATGAACTTTCCCCACAGGGAGAACAATTCCCCCAAGTTTCATGGAGCAGCCACTTGTGGGGATCTCGCCTCAATTTCTTGCCTCTGCGGTGACTTCTCCATGACATGAGTTGCATGCTCCGGGCTGGATGTGAGTCATGGTGTGGAGATCTGGCCAGTCTAAATAAACCAGTCTATTCCCTGCTCCCATCAGCCCTGCTGGGGCCTGCCCTTGGATAATGAGCCGGGGAAGACTTGGGATGTGTCTTGTTGAAACGAAACATCTGTTTATGTGGAGCTGCCAGTGACGGGATAAAATGTGGCAGAATAATTTAAAATAGCCACAAGTGCCCTGGGCAAGTGGCTCTGGGTGCAGCAGATATGCTGTATCTCACTCACCATCTCCCTCATTTGCTAAGGAAACAGCATTTTGTGTCTCAGAAAACGGCATTGTCCTGGCAGTACCATGATGGATGAGCACACAGAGTCAGCTTTGCTCAGGAAATGTATTTTGGGTGAAACTTGGCTATCAGAGAGGGCTCCCATCGAGCCCTTCCAGTTTAATTAGGCTCTGAATTGAGACCGCAGGGTGTAATTTGTCAGGGGAGGAGAGAAGCCACTTTCTCTTTCCCAATGCTATATTGTGTAATAGCTGCATTTTTTTCTCCTGACTTCGGGCCGTGAGCGATGCCAAGCAGAGGAGGAATTTTGATGCTCTGATAAGATGTTTACATCAGCCTAAACATGGCTGGCGCTTTTGACATATTGAGTAATCCCTGGTCATCACCAAGCAGGAGATGCTGCTGGGCAAAGCCTCGGCTGTCAAAGTGTTTTAGTCCCGGTTTGGTGCCGAGGATGCTGGGTTCAAACCCTGTGACCAGCACAGGCAGAAGTTTCACTGGGTGGTTTTGCTCTGGCAAGATGTGTGTGAGTTGGTTCCTGCCCTGGGGCAGCGAGGGCAGGGTTAATGCTTTGGGAATATGCAGAGAACTCCCCAGAATGCTGAGGTTTTCCCCAAGGAATTTCTTGCAGAGGGATTTCTAGGTGCAGAGGGTTCATGGGAGAGGAGACACAGTGCCTGGAGAAGGGGATGCAGGGCTCATTCACCAGCACAAGGTGTAAAGCATCACATACAGGAGAGGCAGCACTGAGTCCATCAGCTCATGGTCTGGACTTGGTGGGCTTCATAAACGAGGCTGATTCTCTTCAAACAAAAACAATTGCCCCGTAGCCGAGGTTTTTTACCCAGGCTCTGCCTGCCCGCCTCTTCCCCCACAGAACCACGTCCTGACCCTGATGTCCATGGCAGCTCGCATCTACAAGCATCCCAGCCTGAGGAACTCCATCAGCCTGGTGGTGGTGAAGGTGCTGGTGGTGGAGGAGGCGGCGGCAGGGCCGGAGGTGTCCGACAACGGCGGGCTCACCCTGCGCAACTTCTGCAGCTGGCAGCAAAGGTTCAACCCCCCGAGCGACCGGCACCCAGAGCACTACGACACCGCCATCCTCCTCACCAGACAGGTCAGCATCCCTCGGGAATGCTCTGGTGCGGAAAGGAAAGGGGAGTGGCATCCGTGGAGGGGGAGAAAGGGGCTGATCATGGAGGTCGATGCCGCACCGTGCAAAGAGTGGAGCTTGCAGCGAAGCGGTCGGGGGGTGGTTTCATTTGGGGTTCAACCCAAATTGAACAAACATTCAACCAGTGGGTTGCTCACAGAGGTGTTGGGGTTGAACAGTGATGTGTTGGGGCTGAACGTGGGGCCCCCTCCCCCTGCTGACCGCTCCCCCTGCCTGGCACAAGCAGGACTTCTGCGGACACCAGAGCTGCGACACGCTGGGGGTGGCGGACATCGGCACCATGTGCGACCGCAACAAGAGCTGCTCCGTGATCGAGGATGAGGGCCTGCAGGCAGCCTACACCCTGGCTCATGAACTGGGTAACACGTCCCTTCCCGAGGGGAAGTCCGCTTCTTCCAGTCCTGCTGCTGGGAGGGGTCGTGGCACAGCCCAGCACCAGCATCTCCTGGCGGGGGACCACCCACTGAACTTTGGGGAGCTTCTGTCACTGACAAAAGCTGGTTTGCACCAGCAAAAACACTAAGAAGTGCCCAAATTAATGTAAATTGGTGCATTTTCACCAATTCAGGAAGCATTTCTTCACTGGAAGGGTTGTCGAGCATTCGAAGGGGCTGCCCAGGGAGATGGTGGAGTCCCCATCCCTGGAGTTGTTCAAGGAATGCCTGGACATTTCACTCAGTGCTCTGGGCTGGGTGACAAGGTGGGGATCAGTCACAGGTTGGACTTGAGGATCTTGGAAGTCTTTTCCAGCCTTAGTGATTCTGTGATTTACCTGTTGTGATGAGCTCAGGCATGGGATCAAGCATGTCTCTGCCTTGGTTTGCCATTCCTGCACTGACTAGTTTTTGCCCAGAGAAGCTGTGGCTGCCACATCCCTGGGAACATTCCAGGCGAGGTTGGATGGGGCATGGAGCAACCTGGTCTAGTGAAAGGTGTCCCTGTTCATGACAGGGGGTGGAACAAGATGAACTTTAATTCCCTTCCATCCCAAACCATTCTGAGTTTCTACAAATTTGGGCTGCTTTGCCCTGCACACAGCAGGCCATACCCCTGAGACAGAGCAAGCAGGTTTTTATTCCTTCTGATTTATGGAAGCAAATAGCTTTGGCAGAAATAGGAGCTGCCTGATACCTTACAGATGGTCCCACACACCATCTGCTGAGGAGCAGGAGCTGGGCTGGGGAGCTCAGCCATGCTGTGCTCTCTGCTCCCCAGGCCATGTGCTCAGCATGCCCCACGACGACTCCAAGAACTGCGAGCGGCTCTTCGGGCCCCTCGGCGAGCACCACGTGATGGCCCCTCTCTTCATCCACCTGAACAAGACCCAGCCCTGGTCTCCTTGCAGCGCCATGTACCTCACCGAGTTCCTGGATGGAGGGCACGGTGAGGCCGGAGCCAGCTACGTCATCTCTCACAACAGCCTTTTCTGTAATCGCTCGGGCTCTTTGCCGTGCCTGGAGGGGCTCTGGGGGGAAGGGGAGTCAAACCAGACCACGGACAGAGGTGTGGGGTGCCCTGCTTGGTGCAGTCAGTGGCGTCAAGCCCTGAAAGCTCCATCTCCAGCCTAACTCTTGAACCTTGCCCAGGTGACTGCCTGCTGGATGCCCCGGCCAAGCCCGTGTCCCTGCCTGCCGAGCTGCCCGGCCAAAGAGCCCTGTACAGCCTGGACCAGCAATGCCAGCAGATCTTTGGCAAGGACTTCCAGCACTGCCCCAACACCACGGAGGAGGACATTTGCGCCCAGCTGTGGTGCAGGATGGGCAGTGGGGAGCCCCTCTGCCACACCAAGAATGGCAGCTTGCCATGGGCCGATGGAACCCCCTGCAAAGCCGAGGGGCTGTGCTGGGACGGGCGCTGTGTGCAGCAGGACACCCTGAAACCCCAGGTAAGGGGACACGGGAATGGTGGTGTGGTGGCTGCACTCCAGGTGCCCACCAAAGCCTCCCTTTCATTCCCCTCCACAGCTGGAAAGGGAAGGGAAAAACAGAAGGTAGGTCCACAAGTTGAGATAATTGAGAAATTACTCACCAATCACCATCATGGGCAAAACAGGCTCAAGTTAGGGATGTTAATTGAATTTATTAGTAACAAATTCAGAATAATGAGAAGTAAAATAAGACCTTAACCCCCACACCTCCGTCCTTCCCAGCTCTCCCTTCTCCCTCCAGTGGTGTAGGGAGACAAGGAATGGGGGTTATGGTCAGTTCATCACAGGCTGTTCCTGCTGCTGCTCAGGGAGAGCAGTCAGAGTCCTTCCCCTGCTCCAGCATGGGGTCCCTCCCCTAGGAGACAATTCTTCACGAAGTTCTCCAATATGAGTCCTTCCCATGGACACGTTCTCCACAAACTGCTGCAACATAGGTCATTCCTTCAAGGACAGGCTGCTCCAGTGTGCATCTTCCACAGGGTCCCAAGTCCTTCCAGCAGACTTGCTCCAGTGTGGGTTCCTCTCTCCACAGGTGCTGCCAGGATCCTGCACCAGCTCAGGTTTCCTATAGGGTCACAGCCTTTTGGAGGCATCCCCCTGCTGTGGCCTGGGTTCCTCTGGGGGCTGCAGATGGATCTCTGCACCCCCATGTCCTCACTCTGATCTTCCCCACAGAATTTTGGGGCAGTTTTAGCTCCAGTACTTGGAGGAATCCTTGCCTTTCCTCCTGCACTGCCCTGGATGTCTGCACTGCTGTTCCTCTTGCATTTTCACTGCTCTCTTCTCTGCACCCAACTACATCTGCCTAATAAATTTTTTTTCCTTCTTAATTACATTGTCCCCAAGGTCAACATCATCTCTGCTGAGCTCAGCCTTGGCCAGTGGTGGGTCCACCCTGGAGCTGGCATTGGCTCTGCTGGACATGGGGGGAGCTTCTGGCAGCTGCCCACAAAAGCCATCCCTGTAGCCCCCCCACCCCACAAACCCAATACAGCTGGGCTTGGCCCTTTGGGATTCCCAAATCTCGGACCCCACCCCTGCCGTCTCCTTGACTGGATTTGGATCGGGCTGATTAATTTCTGGATGTCTCTCCTTTGTTAATATTTATTACTGGCAAGTCCAGCTCATAGACAAAAGTCTGCTACTGAGCCGTGGGCTGGCCCGAACCAAAACAAGCAGTGCGGATCTGCAATTAAATCACAACTTTTTGCCCTGCTGGGGAAATTAGCAGCGGTCCCAGAGTCAGTCAGCAAAGTACTCAAAGCCCAGCTTAACTTTAAGCATGTGAACAGACTGGTGGAAATCAGTATTAACTTTGTGTGAAGTATGTGCCAAAGGCGCTTTTCTGGATCAGGGCTGGGGAGGAGATTTTAGCATTGCTCCAGCCCTGGGAGGGAGCAGCTGGGGGTGGACAGGCTCAGAGTGGATCCAGCAGCTTCTCCCGGCCTCTTGCAGCCAGCGCTGGACGGCGGCTGGGGCCCGTGGAGCGCGTGGGGCTCCTGCTCCCGGAGCTGTGGTGGAGGCATCCAGTTCTCGCACCGCCACTGCGACAGCCCCAAGCCCCGGCACGGCGGCAGCTACTGCGAGGGCCAGAGAACCAAGTACCAGTCCTGCCACACTGAGGAGTGCCCGCCGGATGGTAAGGATGACAATTCCCAAACGCCCCTGCTCAGCTCCCACTCCTGCTCCGCCAGAACGCATTACAGGGATTGCTCTGCTCTCCCTTGGGTATTCATATCTGGGGGGAGCAACAGCTTCCTGCTGGGGGCCGTGACATTCTCTGGCTGCTGGAAGGAGCGTGGGATCCCTCCTTCGTGACATTGCTCCTCTGCTTACACGCTCACCACGTGCTCTCACTATCCTTAGCTCACTCCCACATCTGTGCGATGGCCAAGCACAACAGCTCCTGATAGCTTCCCATGGATTTTGGGCCACGTTTCACCTTTCCTTTCAGGGAAAAGCTTTCGGGAGCAGCAGTGTGAGAAGTACAACAGCTACAACTTCACTGACCTGGAAGGGAATCACTTGGAGTGGGTTCCTAAGTATGCGGGAGTGTCCCCCCGAGACAGATGCAAACTCTTCTGCCGAGCCCGAGGGAGGAGCGAATTCAAAGTCTTTGAGGCCAAAGTAAGATTCCTGGCGATGGGAATCACCACAGTGCGATTCCTGGCGATGGGAATCACTCCTGTTTACCCCATGTCAGAACTCATCCCCTGGTTCCTCCTCTGCATCCCCCTTCCCAGGTGATCGATGGGACACTGTGTGGCCCGGAGACCCTCTCCATCTGTGTGCACGGGCAGTGCATCAAGGCTGGCTGTGATCACGTCATTGGGTCCTCCAAGAAGCTGGACAAGTGCGGGGTGTGCGGTGGCAGTGGCTCCACTTGCAGGAAAATATCCGGCTCGCTCAACAGATCCAAGTGAGGCGCCAGGGGGAGGGTTCTGCAGGGATGGGCTGTGGGAGAAACACCAGCATCCTCTCTCACTGCCCTTCAACATAGCCTTCGCTCAAGTTGTAGGCTAGGAATATATTAGGATCCAAGCCAGCATCCTCAGCTGGCTGGCATTGCAAGAGCCTAGGCTCCTCCCCAGACTCTGGGGCTTAGGCTCAGTTTATTTCGGGGCAGAATTATACAAGCCAAGTAGAGCTTATTTCCCAAAATAATTAGTGATGTGATGGGCTCGGTACACCACTGCTAATAAATCTGCTGCCCCAACGAGTTTGCAAAACACATTTCACACCAGTGCATTGCGTTGGACACATACTCAAGGGCTCATGTGTGATACAAATGTTCAGTAACTTTTCCCTGGGCTTGGGGATGAATTTGAATCCTGGAACAAGGGTGCTGAGGCAGCCACTTCCCTCACCCAACATCTCCGTGGCTTTGCCAAAGAGCAGAATTTAGGCTTTTGTTGGAAAACCCTAACAAAAGCCGAGTGGTCCAGTTCCATGCAGCAAGGTGACTCACACAGTCAAATTAGATTTCCTAAATGGTTTTGTTCCAGGGAACATCTGAAACGGGGCTTCCACTCTCATACGAGTTGTTTGTGGTTGACTAAAGGGAGATTAGCATAGGAGCTACAGCCAAGAAGAGATCCCATTAAGATCAGGGTGAGGGAGGTCAGATGGAGAGCAGAGTTTAACTCAAAGGCTTTTTTCCAAAATACTCTGAACCTAATTACTGACCACAGCATCCACCATGGGGATCCATGGAAAATGATCCTGTGCTGGCTCCACAGTGTGAGTCAGTGCTGAGGGTTCAAGTGAAACCTTCTCTGTGCTGTCCTGGGAGCGGTGGTGCTCCAGGGATGGGCCTTGGCTGGCTCTGCAGGAAATTGTTTCCCTGGCATGGGAATGTCCTCTGTATCCTCCAGTGGGATTACTTCTGCATTGTAGTGGTGGCTGCAAAACCCTTCAAAAAGTGTGTTGAGGGTGCAGAGACTTTGTTGTTCTACATCTATATCTCTATGTCTGTATCTGTACCTACATCTATGTTATCTCTATATTATCTCTGTCAGTAGGTAATGTCACCCTTCAGCATCACCAGTGACAGGTTTTCAATCCCAAACACTTCACTGCTTCCAAACACAGGGAGCAAGGGGAATTTCCCACCCAGGCTGGTAATCACAGGGCTGTTCGTTTGATTGCAGTGCTCACTTTCATATGTAATTCAGAGAAATCTTCCAGCTGAGCTCACATCTAGAACATCTGCAACATTTCTAGCTCTTGAGTGCTCAGGGTTACGGAGGGATGGCTTTGGAACCATCCTCGGATACTGAAGATCAGAGCATCCTGAAGGACCCTTGGGATCCTTCAGAGGATCCTGAGTGCTGTTCCTTACAGGAGTGTGCTCTTAGTAAATCTTCAAAAATAACCATGTCCCTTTGCCCCGTGCAGATACGGCTACAATGACATTGTCACCATCCCCGCCGGAGCCACCAACATCGACATCAAACAGCGCAGCCACCGAGGGGTCCGGCATGACGGGAATTACCTGGCCCTGAAGACCCTTGAGGGCAAGTACCTGCTGAATGGAGACTTTGCCATCTCAGCCATGGAGCAGGACATCCTCATTAAGGGCACCATCCTGAAATACAGCGGCTCCATGACGACTCTGGAGAGGCTGCAGAGCTTCCGACAGCTCCCAGAGCCCCTGACCGTCCAGCTGCTGACGATTGCCAGCGAGGTCTTCCCACCGAAAGTCAAGTACACCTTCTTCATCCCCAAGGACGTCCCTTTCACCAAGCAGAAGGGCAAAGAGAAGAAGTCGGTCAATGTCATCCGACCGATGCTGACCTCCCAGTGGGTCCTGGGTGACTGGTCCGAGTGCTCCAAGACGTGTGGCTCCGGCTGGCAGCGGCGGACGGTGGATTGCCGGGATGTGGAGGGTCAAGCCTCCTCTGCCTGCAACAAATCCCTCAAGCCTGAGGACATCAAGCCCTGTGGAGACATGCCCTGCCCTCTCTGGCGCCTGGGCCCCTGGTCCCCCTGCTCCCAAACGTGCGGCGAGGGCGTGCGGACGCGCAACGCCTCCTGCATCGATTACGCCGGTAAAATCACCGCCCCGGAGAAATGCAGCTCGCCGGGGCCACCGCCGGCCACCGCGGCCTGCGTGCTGCAGCAGTGCTGAGCCACGCCGGGCTGCTCGGAGTCACGGGCGCCACGGCCTTCCACCACGCTGGGGCAGGACAGCAAGGGTGCCGCGGGCTCGCTCGCCAGACAAATGACCGCTCTGCAGTGGTTCATCCCCACCGCATCGATGTCTACCTCAGAGGGGGGAATAACGGTGGCAAAACAGGGAGGAATCACTTCTTTTCTTTTCTTTCTTCCTTTTCTTTCTGGCTGGCTGCTCGCAGGCAAGTTGTAACTTAAAGGGAAAAATAAGCGTATCTGTAGGGTGTTTCCAAAGAGCTGTCGTTGAATGTGGTTGCAGATTGTTTTTGTAAGGTTTGCTGGGGTTTGGCACTGGAGAAAATGTGGAGCCTGGTTTGGCCGTCACCCCGTCCCACCTGGAGGTCAAGGAGGTCCAGGGTGGGTGTCTCTGCTGATAAAACTGGGATCTCTTCACAAAAAGCATAGAATGGGTTGCCATCCCCTCCCTGCAGCAGTGTGGTGTCCTTGAGCATGAGGAGTGTTTTATCAACTGTGGGTTTCACTTGGGAGATAACTTGCTCGTGTGACTGGGAGAAGGAATAAGCTGAGAGCCAGATCCTAGCATGAATCAGGCAGGACAGGTGAGAGGTGGTTTCTGCTGGATTTATGATCTACAAGGTGACAAACCTCTGTCTCCAAACACCCCCAGAATCTATGGTTATTCCTGGAGCTGTTACCCCACACCTCTGTTTCCCCAGCTATAAAACCAAGGCCTAATTACTCCTGCTCTGTCTTACAGGGCCACTGTGAGGATTAATTCATTCTTAATTCTGCAGTGCTCTGACTGTGAGATGCCTGTTGTGATGCCCTCTGGAGCAGGCACTGTGGTGTGCCAGCGTTTCCTTTCCCATCGTTGGCTTTCAGTCCCCTGTGGGCTCATTTTTTCAGCTCTGCTGTAATTTTGGAGATAATTCACTAACCTGGTTTGCAGCAGGGATGAGCCCAGGATTTGTAGATCATGCCAGAGCTGACCAGTGCTGCTCTTCACCTCGGCTTTCCTGGGATATGTGAAAATGCTCAGATCTGGTGCCAGCTCCAGCCTTGCTTGAGCAATTCTCAGTCCAAAACCAAGCCTGGCAATGCTGGAGCTGCTCTTTCCCAGTGGGAAGCAGCCTCAGCCCTCTCCCCAGCCCAGCTGTTGCCTGGCCCCAGCACAGATGGCTGTTCAGACCCTGAACTTTGCCCTTTCCAAGCAATTGCTGGCCGTGTGCTGGCAGCAGCCAGTGCCTGGGGAGCAGGGATGGAATTTGGAAAGATTTTGCTATTGCTGGATGAGCAATTCAGTATCTCCAAGCTCCTCTCATACCCTGCCTTGGCTTCCTTTTTGGCAGCAAAATGTTGAATTTCCAGTGGGATCTGCCTTTTTCTCATAGGAAGGGGAGGAGGGCTGGAATTTTTGATGTTTCAGATTCCCCATTCACATTTATGGAGCGAATCCTTTTCCTTGTCCCTTTTGCCCAAGCGAGCCAAGCTTGTGTGAGACCCTTACCTGGCTGTCCAGACAGGTTTGGAATGGGATGGTGGGATGAGCTGCTCTGCTGAAGACAGAAACCTCACTGTTTACCTGAAAACATGAAATATTCCTGTTTAATCTCCCATATATGATTTCTATCAAAACCACGGGAGCTACAGCCCAGGCTCGAGGGCATTGAGGGCTTGATTTCTTTTTTTTCCTAGGAAAGGGAAAAAAACTGGAGGCCAGCTGCAGAGTTTAGATGCAGAGCTGTTTGGGCTGTGGTACAGACCTACCTTTGGGCAATGTTCTACATCTGCTAATTAATCTCCAGGAATTTAAGTTCTAACAAATAGCTGGATGCTAAAGTCATGTAGCCTTGCAGGGTTATTTTCTTTTTTCCCCTCTGAGCCTGCAAAGGTTTTAACTCAAAGCCAGCATGTGTTTCCTCTCCAGTGTCACCACCAGCATTTAGGATGGGTCAGGAATATCAGTCTGAGACAGTGCCAAGGAAAGCGTCTGTATTTATCACACAGGAGTCCTGCATGCCAAGGGGCTTTTCCAGGGTTTTTTTTTTTATAATCACTGTGCAGCTGCTTCGCTGGAGCTTCCTAGATGTAAAAACTCCTTGTTGAGGGCAAATCCTGCTGCTTTTCCAGCGAGGAGGAAGGTGGGGATCCCCCTGGGAGGGGGGACCAGAGGCAGTGATGCTCTGTTGAGGTGTGGGTGATGCTAAGTGGAATTCCTGCCCCAGGCTTCTGTAAAAACAAGTAGCCTTTACGCTGATTTAAGTCAAAGAGGTTTTATATATTAGGCTATATATATATATGTGTATATATATATGTTTCCCTTCAGTGAAGGATTGTAGCAACGTACTGAGCCTCTTGTGTTAGGTATTTATTATAAATTTCTTTTTGGTTTTGTACAGTAGCTGTCTGGAAAGGAGAAAAAAAAAAAAAGAAGGAAAAAAGAGATTAAAAAAGACTGTGTTTTAACATGCTGCTCCCACATCCCCTTTCTGAAAGCTGCAGGGAGCTTGGAGAAGGGATGTCTGCTCATTGTTTATCCACTCTGGTATCTGACTGGTGTTTCCCTCCTCCCTGGTGTACCAACCAAGCTGTGTAAGCATAACAAACCCAACCAAAATTAAGCTTTGGAATTCATATTANCCTACCTCTTATCTATACATATACAGTATATCTCTCTTTATATATGTTATACTTATTATAGAATTATATGGTTCTATGATAATATAGAACCATTTTATATGAACCATATATCATCTATATTATATATATATGAACCATATAATATAGTGTGTATATTATGCATACACAATATATAATGTATTTATTATATATAATATATAATATATATTATCTAATATATATTAGATACGTGTTATATACACATCATATATATTATATATGCATAATATACATATACATATACTATCACAGGACTCTAATTGTATTATATATCTATATATATCATCTGTTAGATATAAACACATTATATTATCATAGAATCCTATTACTCCATGATAATATATTTATATACATTGTCACATATATTATATATACCTCATATATACATATATACTGTCATAGCATTTTATAACTATTACAATATGTGATATTATAATAGAGTATAACTATTACAACATTAATTACATTCTAGATAATGTATTTTTTATATATATAATGGGTATTATATATACATATATTGTATACACACAATATAGGCATAATACAGACACAGAATATCTCTATATACATATAAATATGAGTATTATACTCTCTATATACATATAAATAAGAATGTAAATCTGTTCATACATCTAGATAATTCTGCTGTTTACTAGGACAGACAGCCTAAACTGGACTTAACCAGAGGGGATTCTGACTCCTTCACCTGACTGTGTCACAACCACGGGCATTTGTGCTCTTTGGAATTCTCATTTTGGAATTTGGTGCTCTCTCTAGATGTGTAGTTCTCTGAAACGCTGGAGGGCTAAATTTGGTATATGCCAATGGGAATTTTGGAGCCACCTCATTGGAATAAGCCTGGGCTCATTACAGGGGTATCTGGCTACTGGCCAGCTGTCCTGGGTGAAAGCCTACCCTGATGTCAAAGAGCAGCTCTGGTTTATTCTCTAAATAGAATAGAATAGAATAGATCATAGTTATAATATAATACAACACAATACAATACAATATAATACAGTATAATACAATATAATATATTCACTGTTACTATTATTTATATTATAACCATTATATTGTACCACATTATTATAATATATAATACACAAACACATTTTTATTATTATAACATTCTACATTATATTATTATTGTCTATAAATCTGGGATTTCCACCCACTGGTGCAGCCAGAAAATGATGCTGCAGAGGCTGCCTGTGCTCACCCTGCCACGGGTTAAGCCACCACGGGACGTGTCCCCACACTGATGGGCACAGCCACTGCTGCCACCCTATTTATAACCAGGTGTGACATTCATTCCAGATGACTTCCCTTGGCACAGGGACAGGCCCTGGATTGCAGCTCAGTAAGGTGACAGCCTGCCCTGGCTTTTCCCCCACATTTTTACTTCCTCATTTTGTTGCCATCGCTGGGTTTGAGTTGAATAATTTCAAACAATGCCAAAGGCTTTGGGATATTACCAGATAGGGAAAAAGTCCTTAATTAAGGGTATCAGTGTAACCGTTATAATTTAAGTTAAAATAGTGGGATAAGAAACTGTGGGGTAAGAAAAAAACCTTATGGGAACATTTCTTACACTGTATCCATGATGGTACCGTAGAGACAACAGGAACCAGCAGGCAGGGATGGATCTCTGCAGTCCCACCAGGGGAAATCATTGGGGTCAACCCATGGGTGAACCTCCCCAGCCTGTGCTGCACATGATGCTGCTCCCCAGTCAGGGTAATTGTATTTTATGGGCATATTGTCTCTTGAAAGGCAGTTCCAAATGATGTAGGATGCCACAGGCTTCTCCCCCAGGCATGAACATTACCAGGTATGTGTTGAAATGGTGGTTTGCTCCTTGATCCCAAGAGCTTCTCCCTCCAAGGACTGGGCTCTTCTGATCTCCAACTCCAGCCATTGTTGCATAGTTGCTCCCCCTTATCCTTGTGCTAAAACTGTTATTTCAACAGTTTCCCTCTCCCCCGGGTCCATCCCTCCCTCCCCATGTGTTTGTGGACAGACCTCTTCCAGCCTTGCTTTTCTAGACTTTGCAAGGCTTAATCTCATAAAATACCCTCGGCTCTGGGCTGAATTTATTATCCCTGGACAGAAGGGACCACAGTGTCCCAGCAAGGTCACACCAGCACCCGGTGCTTCAGCCACAAATCCATCCTTATTCCTGATGGAATCATCCTTTCTGCCATGTCCTAGAGCCATGACATCCCTCTTGTGTCATTATCCTCTGCTCAGCTCATCCATCTTGGTCTTATGATCCCTCTGCTCTGTTAGATCCCTCTTTCTCCACACAGGTAAATCCATCCTCAGGTGCCCAAGTAACGCTCTGGTTTCTTGGCAATGGCATTTCCGAGGTTGCAATTCTGAGCATTTTAGAAAGGTTTCTCTCCTAAATTCCTGCTTCAGCCTCCTCTCCTGCCAACTGGGATGCTTCAACCCTCAGCACTACATTCACTGAAGAAAAGGAAAAGCACTTCCAGGTCTGGGGAGGACATAAACCCCAAATCCTCCCCATGACAGGAGAAAATCAGGAGTTTCCAAAGAGAGAAATCAGCAGGATTGAATTAAAGCAGACTAACTGAGCCCTGGAGACAAAGGAAACAACTCCTGCACTCTGGTGGTAAATTCAGGAGCAGGCAACAAGTCCTTGAGTGTGGGAGCAAAGATGTTTTCCCTCAGGAGCTGCTGGGTCAGGGAGGTGAGAGCAAGGCTGTGCAGAGAAGGTGTCACTTGCTTTGGTTGCTAATGATGAATCCTGCCAGGAGCAGGCTCCTGGGAGCGCAGCGTCTGCTCCAAGAGCTGCTGAAGCACAGGAAAACACATCCCACAGGCTGCAAGAAGAAGGGGAACTAGCTTCCAGCCAGGAATGGCACCATTTGGGTGCTTCAACTGGGTAAGCAAGGGAGAGATTCAAGGATTAAAGAAAGGGGCAGATCCCAGGGATGGATGGGAGATATACCTGGTGTTTTCTGAATGTATGGGAAAACAGAATTTCTGTTTAGATTGACAAAGGAGGCTTTAAGGGCATGGAACAACCTCCAGCCACTTCCCTCATGCTGCAGAGAGGAATCCCATTGAAAGCTCTCTCCTGTTTTACACCCATCAAATTCCAGGAGGTTCAGCCCAGGAATTCCTGAGATCCCTCCATGTCCCTATAAACGAGCAGTAGATGCACAGAGCAGCTCTATCACTGAATCACTCAGGGTTTATGTTGGTGTTGCTCCATCTATGTCCACAAATCAATCCCAGAATATTGTAAAATGCATGTAAGAGAAAATCCCATCACTGGGCAAATACCAGGAGGCAGGATTTGGGATTTCTCACCCTCTCACTGGGAAACTCCATGAAAAAAACAATGTAATAAAGGACAACCCAATCGTTTAGGAAACCTGAGCAGGTGTCAATCAATGCAGCTCCTCCTCTGGCTTTTCTTCTCCCTGGCTCTGGGAATCACTGGAGAACCTCTCCAGGTATCCAGGGCTGATAAAATGTTGTTAATAAAACACCCCCTTCCCATGCAGGGAGAAGAAACTGAGGCCTGAGCCAGGCTGATGTGCCTCTGCACGGTGATGATGTGTGGAGTGCTCTGTACCCCAAACCTGCCAGCTTCCCGCACACAGGGATGACTAGCTAATCACAGAATTAATCCTTTAGAAAAAAAGTCAAGGTAGCTCTTCATTTTGGAGTTTTAAGGCTTATTTCCAGGTCACACGAAGCAGGTTTGAAGACTGTTGGTTTATTTCTGAAGCACAGTGAGGACACAGACCATGCTTAAATTTTACTGCCTTCCTGCCACGGATTTGTGTAGTTCAGACCCATTTCCCCTCCTTTGCAAAGCAAATGACCTGCTCAGAGCATGTTTCAAGTGGATACAAGCATGTGTGACAACCCACAGCACTGATTGTCTCTGTTCTGCTCACCTGACGCTTTATTCATGAAATTGTTACAAATCAGATTTTAAAGCAATTTTAAAGTTGCAACAACACGTCTAGGAAGTCAGCAAGAAAAGGCACATCAGATTCTGCATCTACGGGAAACAGCACTGGCTCTGGCTTGACTAAAATCACTCAGTCTACAATTTCACCGTCAAACAGCCCCTGAGACTTTTCAGAGTTTTTTGAAGGTAAGGGATGGCAGCCTGAGGTTTTTACTGTAATCCTCTGTGATTCAGGAGTTACCATGGGTAGCCAGGAGCAGATTTCCTTGAAAGTCATGTCTCATTAAAGTGGAAACAACACCTGCAGACATGTAATGTGCTGAAATTGGTGCTATTTTACTCCTGCTTTACACAGGAGTAGATTGCAATGGGAGCTGCATGTGTCAGGATTGCAAGAGAGACCCCCGGGAATACAAAACCAGTGTAAGAGGAAGTGAAATGAGAAAATTAATCAAGTAAATAAGCAAGTAAAATTAAGTGAGTGAAATTAAGCAGAGTCCAACTCTCTGCTCTGGTTCTCCCCTCACTTTTGCAAGGAAGCATCTAAAAGGGTCCCTGAGTTTTCACAACAGCACAAGGGGAGTTTGGCCCCTTTTCTTCTTTCTGATGGAGCAGCATGGCTTTTTCAGGGACGGGTTTTAAATTTTTTACTGCTGATTAACACTTTTGGATCATGGCCCTTCAATCTGTTTCCTGCTTCAATCGACCGAGAGCTCATCACCAAAGACAACAAACCCAAACCAGCAAAAAAACATGCCATGAAACAATCCACAGAGGAAAGGGTTGTGTTAATCCTGTTGGCTTAAGCTGTGTTTACCCGAATTAGTGCAGATTTGGACCAAAATATCGGGGTGGATTAATTAGAGATTCATTAAAGCTGATTGGGATTGGTTGCAAACTGGTGGATGGTTTGTGAGGCTTTGGGAGCTGGTGCATGCACCGGGGTACCCCACGTTTGGGGAGGGCAGAACGCAAGGGCCTGACATCCCACGGCTGGAGGATGCAGGAGCAGAGCATCCCGCTGCCCCGGGACACCACGGGCGGGGCGGGGGGGAGGAGAACGCGAGCACTGCAGCATCCCGGTGCCTGGGGGATGCACGGCCGGAGCATCCCGGTGTCCCGGGGCAGCACATGCCCGGGGGAGTGGGATGCGCAGCTGGGGGGATACACTCCCCAATCCCCGCTGGCTGCCTGGCCCGGAGCCCCGCGTTCCCCGGAGCCCCGCGTTCCCGGAGCCTCGCTCCCGATGGGGGAAGACGGGCACTAGGACCTTGTTCTGTGCCCGGGTCCTGGGACACCAGGACTCCCTCCCCTCTGTGGGGTGCACCAGGACCCTGTTCAGCCTCCGTCGGGCGGCACTCAGACCCCGTTACCCCCTTGGGGGGCACTGGGGTCCCGTTTTCCCCACGCCGGGGGACACTAGAACCCCGTTACGCTCCGCTGGGGCGCAGCAGGACCCCGTTGGGTTCACTAGTTCCCTGTTTGTCCCCGCCGGGCGCAGCCGCCCCCCGGTTCCCCGTCGGGGCGCGGCGGGCCCCGCTCTCCCCGCGGGGGGNCCCGCCGCGCCGCTCCGCATCGCAGGTCCCGCCGGCTCTGCAGGGCGGGAGGAGGGAGGGAGGCACTGGTTACGGGGCCGTGACGGGCCGACTCCCGCTGCTCTCCGCAGCCGCCAGGCTCGTCCCGCCGCCTCCCGGCCCCACCGTCATGGCCCCCAGATAGCGGTCCGGCCTCACCGACCGCCCGCAGGTAACCGGGGAGCGCGGCCGGGCCTGGCGCGGGAGGGGGCCGGTCGGTGGCGCGGCGCCCGCTGGTGCCCCTCAGGGGCGGGGGGCGGGAGGGATCTGGCTCCGGCCCCTCTCCCCCCCTTTCAGACCCGTCCCGGCCCTTCCCGCTCCGTTCCTTCCCCCGCGTTTCCCGTCCGTGCCCCGCGGCCCCGGCGCTGCGCTCACCCCCCCGGGGGATCCCATTGCGTGGTGCACAGCCGGTGTGTCCCCCTCCCGCGGGGCCGTGTCACCCCCGCGCCTCACCGAGGGTTCCCGGGGCGGGGGGTGTCTCCTGTGCCGGTGTTTGAGGGTGTCGCCTTTCTCCGGGGGTGTCCCCTGTCCCTTTTGCTGGTGTTCGGGGGTGTCACCTCCCTCTGGGATGTCCCCTGCCCCGTGTTCCGTTGTTTAGGGGTGTCCCCTGCCTCGTGTCCCCGTGTTTGGGGGTGTCCCTGTCCCCCGTGCCGGTGTTCACCCCTCCGGGGGTGTCCCCTGCCCCGAGGGAGCCGCAGTGGCTGCCGAAGCCCGTGGATACGCAGGCAGACCTGGAGTTCCAGGGGGTGGGGGGGAGAAGTTGTGTTGTTTCTTGCATCCCAACGGGATACCTGCTGCCTCCAGTGCCGGCTTATGGGAGGAAGTAGAGGGATTCCCACTAGCTGTGAGGCAGAGCTTGCTGTCCCTTTGTCGTTGTTTGTTTTTTCCCTACAACAGCCCCTTCTGCATATTCCTTAGTGTCCATCTGCCAGGGTCTGCTGCGCTGCCTCTGTGTCCACGCACCGTGAGGGTGTCACAGTGCTCATCTGCCAAGAACTGCTGCGTGTTTTTCTGCTCTTGCTCTCCTTCCCATCTCTCCAGAGTCATTTTCCTATATAAACATAATCAGCAGATTCTGGGAGGGTATAATCTATTTCTTGCCTGCCAAAAGCCTGTTGTCTCCTTTAGCACACACAGGGTACCGGTGCCTCCCAAAATCTGCTGTACCTGTTTCCGTGCACGCATGAAATGAACTCCCTGCTTGACCAGCACAGCATGTTAAATCCCACACCTCAGGGGGCTCCTGCCTGTCTGCAAAAAGCTGCTGAGGTTTTCCCCACCCACAAAGACGCATCCTCCTCCAAAACCTAAGGGATGACTCCTCCAGCCCACCTCCTGTGCTGTGGAGCCTGTTCTGCCCACCGATGAGGGAGGGTGTCTCCTCCTCCACGCTCGCCAGGGTCATCCCAGAGATTTCCTGCCAGAAGCCGGTGCATCCCGCACTGTGTGTGTTTGCACCCCTCAGGGAAGGTGCAGGCCAGCAGCCTTGCTGCAGACAGGCATTTCTCGTGCCCGTGGAGGTTTCCACTGTGTGTGCTTTCACGTCTTGGATGTTCCCCCAGACGCCCAGTGCCAGCTGTTCCTGTGCTTGCTCCCATCACCTCCCTGCTGCACATGCCAGAGGGGTCACCCCTGTACCCATCTCTGATCTCTTCTTGGCTGCCTGTTGCATCTTCCATGGCTGAAACTTCCCCCCCTTTTCCTTCCTGGGCCCTGCTCATCCTGCAGTGGGAGACTCTCAGGTTGAGCCTACCTTGGTTTTTGCTTTGACTTTGGGGTTTCCTCTGCTGGGCAGTCCAGCAGAGTAAAATCAAGTAGTTTGTGTGTTCCTAGGTATCTGCACATCCCATGGGTCTAAAATACTGTCTCTTTCTCTTTTTCTGATCATATACATGATTTGTCCACTCCAGGATTTTTTTCTAAGATCTTAGAGCCCCTTCCAGTGCCTGAAGACTTTTCAGGAAAGCAGGAGAGAAACTTTTGACAAGGCCGTGGAGTGACAGGACAAGGGGGAATGGCTTCAAATGACAGAGGGAAGGGTTAGATGGGATATTGGGAAGGAATTCTTGCCTGTGAGGGTGGTGAGGCCCTGGCACCGGATGCCTGGAGAAGCTGTATCTGCCTCTGGATCCCTGGAAGCGTCCAAGGCTGGGTTGAACAGGGCTTGGAGCAGCCTGGGCTAATGGAAGGTGTCCCCTGGTCTAGTGGAAGGTGTCCCTGTCCATGGCAGGAGAATTGGACATGATCTTTAAGGTCCCTTCCAACCCAAACCATTTTGTGATGTTTCTAGAATCGTTATTGTCCTTATCTGATTACTCTGGGTTTGCCACACTCCCACAGGGAGTTTCTCAGTTTTCCTAGTTACACATTTGTCCCTGCTTCCTTGCTGTGCTTCTGCCTGATAGGAGGCTTTTCCATTCCCTTTTAAACATTTTTATTGTACTTTTTCTTGGGGTGTATCCACCAGGTATCCACATGGCAGCTCTCAGGTAGAGGTCACCCAGTTCGCTCCTGAGCCGATCCCTGGCTCCGAGCTGGATGTTTCCATAGATGAGGTGTTGGTTATTTGTCACATGCAGGACACACCTGTGGCACTGCTCTGTGGACCCTGCAAGGTGATGCTGATGGGAACGAGTCCTGTGCAGCGGGTCACAGACCAGCACCCAGGAGTCTGTCAGGGAACTGGGAGTGCAATGTGCTTTTCTTCTGCCCTCGAGGTCTCCTAGTGCAGCTTGATGTCTACACATGACGCAGATCCAAGGTGTGATGAGCCTGGAGACCTTGCCTGGGTTTTAAGTGCAGCTGTTTAGGGAGGTGGAGCTGAACCTGGGAGCTCAGACACAGCTCTCCCAGTGTAAATGCCTCCATTGATGTCCAACTGTTTATTCCAGGAACCAGTTGCAATGCTCTAAGTGCCTCTCCCTTGGGACTACTTCTATTTAAACAGCTGGTTTTAATCTGAGGCTTTAATTGGTGCTAACACTCCAAGCAGTCTCTTTCCATGGGAAGGGAATTTCCAGCCCCACTTTAGTCTCCCCAGGTAGATGATGCATGGATGCTGAGGGAGGATCATGCTTGGGAGGTTTTGCCCTGGTTTTGTTTACAGGGTGAGAGAATTCCTGCCTCTGTGACTGTGAGGTTTGGAGGGGAGAGACTGTCCTTACGTATTCTTTCTGCAATACGTAAGAGGAGTAGTCAGAGAGTGAAACTGAATCCTTGCCATGTTTGTTGCAACAGGAGGTTAATCATAAACTCTGGCACTTTCCAAAGGGGTGGATTCATTCTGCAGTGTCGGTGGAGAATTGTGCTGCTCGGAGGGTCTGCTCAGCTGTTTGCCAAGAGGATCAAAAAAGCCAAACAGCTTCCCCCCTCTGAGGCAGAACAACCACCCAGACATTGTATCCTTGACTTGCTTGTATCCTGTGACTTGCTGGAAGGAGATTTTGTATCTTTATGGCCTTTCTGTGAATGGATGTGCAGTGCTTTTGCATAGTGAGGTGTTTTTTCTGACCAGCGTCAAGTCTTGGGTCCTTCACACTTGTGTGGGGTATTTCACATCAGTATTTCACTGGCCTCGTCCATTATATCTGGTAAACTTGTTTTTCAGTGAGCTTTGAGAACATCTGAGTGTATTCCTAGGGGAACATCTGGTGATATATGTAGCTTCACTCCCTTTAGGAATTGTAATCCATTAGCTTAAGGAAGAAGAAAATCAACCTGTGACAAAGCAGTGCTGCTTTTGCTGGCATGTGACAAGGAAGGAGATGTCCCCTGACGTAGAAGGGATTGTCTGTTGACATTCTTCTCCCTCTCCCAGTTATAAGTAGGTTATCCCCACTCAAATTATGCAACTGTGCAGACAGCCAGACTTCAGGAATTCCAAATACTTCAATGTGTCAAGTGCTGACTTCTAAATTAAATGCCACGGTTGCAGAGCGTGTTCACAGTCTGTCGCTTGAAATACGACATCAATCTTGGAATCGCGTGTGGCTGAGAAGGGGCAGCAACTTAATTGCTTGTTTCTTCCAAGAAGTGTTGTATGAGGGTGCAGGAGCCAAAGCGGGTGGGAGATGTGCCTCTACCTGTGACAGTGTTTGCATATGGAAGTCAGCAGTTAGAAGCAGGAAAAACCCTACTGAAAGCATTGATTTACGTAACAAATTGAAACTTCATTCTCTGTGGCCATGGCTGTTGCCTCAAAGATGCAGTTTCCAGCATCTAGATCTAATTAAATAGTTGTGTGCTTATTGCTAAGTAAACATAGGAGTCCATCACTCTTCTTGCCTTGGAGAGCAAATTGATTCTTCTAATGGTTTCACTGGATGAAAGCAGGTGTCTAGGACTGCTTTGTGCAAGGTGCTGAAATGAAATGGTGGTGGTAGGAAATGAGCTGCAAACGTGATAAAATGGGGTGACAGGAAATGTAAACGCTCAGCATTTCATTCAATTCTTACATTCCATTTAATCAGGTTAAGGAAGTGACTTAAACTGTGCATTATTTGTAAATAGCGTGTTCTTAATGCGCTCCACTTTAGAGCTGGGGAAATAATTATTTCACATGAGCAGATTTATCAGAGTACACGAATGATGGGATAATAAGGGCTGCAAAAAGTGTGTTGGGCTCAGCATGTGGTCTGTGATGGTGGCCAGAAGTAAATCATTAGGGGAGAGTGGAGCAGCAGCCCCGGGCAGCTCCGTCATCATCCCCAGCTCCTGGCACTGAAGGGTTTCGGGATGGCCTGAGCAAGAGGGTCTGAGCTGGCAGTGCCTGTTGGACCTGTCCTGGAGGGAATTGCCTAAACATTTCAAACAGTTTATACCTGGAGTTTATACCACAGGCTATTCTGGGGAATATTCTGAGAATACCCTCAGCTTGTACAAAAATAATACCTGGCTTCTGGGGTTTTTTGCTTCTTTTTAAACTGAAGCCTCACTGAGTCCCTCCTACTTTTTGTGGAAGAAAAAAAAGAGTCTTTTTTGCATCAGCACCTCATTTGTGATTTTACAGGTCTCAGTGTTCTCAGTTTCCTCTCTTTGGGTTCTTTTCCTTTTCCAAGCTGCATTGTCCCAGTCGGTTTAGCACATCTGTCTGCAGAGGCAGCTCTACATCACTTTTTTTTTTTTTTCTTTGAGCTCTGCTATTGTTTTGAGATGATTTGGCCACGTTTGTTTGCTTGCTTTACTCAAGAAGCCTGAATAAAGGGAATTGTGCTTTCTAATAAAGGGATACTTTGTAGCTCCTAGTATATAGTATGTATACAAAATACTTATATATAGTATATATAAGTATATACTCCTAGTATATAGTGTGATAACACTATAAACATTTACTATGTGGAATGTTTTATATTCAAAGTACAAATGAACACAGTAATCATAGTGAGAGATATTGTGGTGGAGATGCACATCCTGAAGAAGATCTTAGTTTATAAATACAGCCACAGGTGGCCGTTGATCAGGTATTTTGTATTTGGATATTACCAAGAGAGCATTATGGAAAAAACTAGAGTTGTGGTGGGTACTTGCCAGAGTTAAGTCTGTTGGAAGGCGTTGGAAGCATGAAGATGCCATGTCCTAGGGAGACCTGAGAGCCCCTGAAATTTCTGGTGGATTTGGGAATAACTGGTGGGTTAAGGGACGTGTTGCTCCCATGTTAGGGGCGGATATCGACACTGCTGAAGCTCTGTGGTCTGACAGTTCCTGCAGTTCTCTTTTAACATCTTGTTTTGGGTTTTTTAAGTGGATAAATACCCCTGTTTTGAAATACCTACTGTGAGAAGTTTCTGTAAAATGTTAGTAGAGATGCTGGAGGTTTAGAAACAAACCACAAAACTCTCCTTATGCCCAGCACAGGCCATGGATATGGTTCTGCCAGACCAGCTTTGGCCATACAAGGGCAGACAGCTCCAGCCTGTGGAGTTGCTGCTCACCTGATAACGTGATTTGTGGATAAATACAAGGAAGGACTTTTAGGTTTTGGAGCCAAGAAGAACTCCTTTTAGGCATTTATCTGCATAAATGAGTCATTATGAAAATAAAGGTACACATAGTGCTGAAAGGGTGATGACACAACCACATTCCTGCCTTGCTTGAACTTGTTGAGGATTCTTTCTAGCTGCTTCCGTTGGGAAGGTGGCTGTTGTTGGTGTGTCTGTGACACCTTGGCTGGCTGGCAGCAGTCCATGCTGTCTGGATTAGCAATGCCTGCTCTCCTCCTCGATCACACACGGGATGTGAGACTTTGCCTTGATCTCTCCCTTCTGCTCTTTTACCGGGCTTTTTCTTCAGTGTTGCTTCCAGCCCTGGGGGTGTTAATGGGGCTGCTGTGCTTCAGGGAGAGTTCAGATTTGCATTGCCCTTCAGAAGAAATCATTTATTATAGTTAATGTGGATTTCATTAGTGTGTAATGCTTCCTGGAATAAAAGTAAGGGAGAAAAGCTGTCATTTTGTGTAATAAATCTGAATATTTCAAACAACCCGTCAGCTGACAGGTAAGCTTTGTGCTGAACTAGTAAAAACTAGCACTTAGCCAAATTTGGTTATAATGAACCTACTGGTTTGTGGTATGCCTTCCAGTCACTTATTTCTGTTAAATGAGGAGACAAGGGAGTCGTTTCCAGGGACAGGAAGGTGGGAGGCATGATTTGGGGGAGAGTGGAGAGGAGGGACTCTGCACATTGGTTGCTTTTGATGTAATGCACCCCTGTTTTTGCCTTGGAGGAAAGGAACAAATAATGTGTGGGGACCCACAGATAGGGGAGTTTTGTTATTTTTGTCTTTTTGACTCTTTCGGGGATCCAGAGGAGTAGTGCTACCAAGAAAATCTTGAACCATACTGCTTTGATGTGCCATTTTTCCTGATATTTCTTCCACATGCCATCACCAGAAAGGGCTTGGAGATTTTTGCTTTTGGGACTAATTTGGGAGACTGGCTTGAGGAGTCTTCTTCACGTATATTTTTCCCAACTTTGTGTTGATGTGCTTGCAAAGCTTCTCAAAGTGAAGGCTTGAATGTTGTGGGTAGCCATGGCAAAACAAGAAAAAATAGCTTTCTGGAATTAGTCTAAATTAGCAGGTTGCTGCAGTTGCTGCCACGTGCAAATGAAAGTAATATATGGACATTTTTTGGCAATTTGCAGTACTTAGAAGTATTTAATATTCAATTGGCGTTTTTTGCGCTGTTGTTAAAGACCAAGGGCTATAAAACTGCAGCCTTGCTTTTTATTACACAGAGTGGGAAATGGTCATCTAACAGCTTTTCTACACTAAGAAATTTGGGAAAAACTTAACCTGAATTTGAATGGAGCAAAAGTATAAAAAAGTTACTGAGATCACATGAAAATTATGCATGAACACTGCCATGGAAAGCGTGGTTAAATTTGAATGTGTGCCTTAGGGCTGTAACACATCAGTCTGTTCACTATGAGCTGATTGCATTCTGAGGCACTTCCCTGCATAAGGATGTGATGAGGGCTCAATTCATTTGTTGCTTTTACTCTACCAAAAAAAAACCCCAAAATACAAAAAAAGTGGAGATTCGTTTCATAAGTTGTTGGCACGTTTAGTAGTTTGTTCATGTGTTTTTTGGGGGAATTGGTGAAAACCAGAAATACAGGGCAGTGAATCTGCTGTGAAATATCCCAAAACGCTCTGTCCAGTGAAGTTCACACATTAATTTTTATTATGAGAATGAAGGTAATTCAGTGTGGAACAAGACCTTTTCACAGTTACTGCTCATATTGTTAAACAAGCCTCAGTTTTAAGTGCTGTCAGGAAATTTGCTTTTATGTGTTATATGGAATGCTATCGTTGCGATTCCTACAATGCAAAGTTTAAAGCACCAGAGGCTGGGGAAGGTGGCATTTATCTGGTTTGCTTATTCAACCATGTGAAAGCTATATTAGGCACATAAACTTTCTGCACGACACTGCAGCTTCAAAAAAGCAACAAGTTAAATCTGGGTCCTTTGAAGTAGTGAATGGTAACATTCTGTTCTCCAGAAGTGATGACTTCAAATGATCACACCAGAGCTCAAAAAACTGTCATGGCTGAAGAAAACAAGACAATTCTCCCCAGATAAATCTTATTTCAGAGTATCACTGTTGCATGAAACATGGGTTTTGTTGGAGCCAGCAAACTTCAGTTATGTGGAAAGGTAGAGAGTCTTAAAAAAGGACATAGATCTTCTTTCTCTATCTGTAAATGATCTCGGGAAACATCTTACTGTTGCAGAAAAGCAGTTTGTGGCGTCAGATCAGTTTACATACAGCAGGCACTACTGTCCTGCCCTGATTATTGTAAGCTCTGCTCTTAATTAGATGCTGAGATTAAGAGCTGTTGTGCTGCTCAGTGCCCTCGATGTGTTCCCTGTCAGATCTGGCTGCTCCAGTGTCCCTGCTGGAACATAACCTGGTAAAGGAAGATGCTCTGAAACGATCTAAGCACAGTTTACTTTACAGACACATTAATGGACAGCTGCACAGGGAAGAAAAGTACACCAAAACCCCCTTCTTGAGACTCTTTCAGGAGGTTAAAATAGATACTGACAAATACCGGGCAAGAAATTAGGCATTGCAGTAGGCTGGTGTTCTGTGTGCCTTTTACTTAGCTGTGAATTTAATTTAACAGTGTAGAGATCTCACTCCAAAGTCACTTTTAACTCAGTAGCTTCCAGTTTACAGCTTAAGTCCGTTCTAGCTCCCTAATGTATCACATCAAATGTAAAATTCGTACTGTTGGATTTCCCCTGAATTTTGTTCTGTTCCTGGGCCTCCAGTTCTCAGTCATTTGGTTT
>WAAG01053511.1:30357-46266 GCA_013390105.1 Tichodroma muraria | reverse complement strand
GGGACACCTTCCATTAGACCAGAGTCCCGTCCAGTCCTTCTCTAAACCACGTGCAAGACCTTTCATTTGACCTTGTTGATTATCATGAGGTCTGCACAGGCCCATATCTCGAGCCTTTCAAAGTCCCTCTGGGTGGCATCCCTTCCCTCCAACACACCACACAACCTCGTGGCTTTTATTTCTTCTCCTACATAATGGGTGTCTGAGAATGAAACTTTATGAAGCACAACCAAAATTGCAAACTGGCTAAGCTGGTAGTTCTGTATGAGTTCTCACTGTTCTGATGTTCCAGTGACCCAGACTGGAGCAGCAGGTGATACTCAATTTCTCTGAAATGTTTTTTAATACAAGAATCTTGAGAGCAAGAGAGCAAAGAGGATCTCAAAGCAACACATTTGAGAAAAAAGCTTATTGAGGCTTTGCAGGAAGTTAAGTCTGAACGGTTTCTGAAGTTACTGTTAAATTAGTTGGTGTTATCTACCATCTTCACAGCTGTAAGCTGAACCACAGAGGGTGCTTTGCCTGCAGTCCTGCCTAGGAAAAGAGCAGTGCTTTGCCCGAGGCATGTTAAGGCTTTTCTACGAAGAGATGTTTTCTGGTAGATCCGCCCTGGCATAATTACATTGCTGTAGTACACTGTGCACATCCTCAGTGTGAGCACACCTTGTACCTTCCTGTCACTTGCTCAGAAAAAAAGAACTGTCTGCTTAATGTCCATAGGGTGTGACTGTAACTTGAACAAGGAGATTGACCTGAAAGGCACCCAAACCTCCATCACCTCCAAAAGCTTGACTGATACAGTTGGGATATTCCAGTACAAAGGGAATTGACAGACCCCTGGCTTTATTCAAAAATCTTTTAAGAGCAATGTTGACTTTTTGTGTTTGATTTTCAGAGTGTCCATGAGCCTACTGGCCCCACTGAGGGCTACCTACAGCTGGAAGAGCTGGTCAAGCAGGTGGTATCACCATTCTTAGGTTTGTGTGAGGATCGCAGCTCCTCTGGTAGCACCTGCTTGCTTGGTAAGACACGCACATCGTACTGAAGCTATTATTGGGGTACACAGGTTGGGTGGTGGGAGGCATTGGTGCTGGAAAAAGAAGCAGTGCAGGAGTCTGAGAGACGGAAAACAAAGGCTAAAACATCCTTGAGAAGGCCCTGATTAGTGTTTCTTATGTATGTAGAATGTAGATTTTTGTGACAGGCTTTTTCTTTTCCACGACCTAGTGAACTATTAGTGCCCCATCGCTGCACACACCCACCCACAAAGTCTCCCCTCTCTCTGGACATGGACTGGATTTTAAACCCCCTTTGTCCATGCCTGGTGTACTGCTTTCACCACAGTGAGAGACTGTACCTGGTCCTTTGCTGCCTGCTCTCTGTCCCTGCTCACTAGCCTGCTTCAGCTGCATCAAACCACTTTTGCAAACAGCTGAACTGTTGCATATTAATTCTGAGGGATGATAGGGATTTTGCATGAAGTCTTCCTTCCATATGAGGATTGTGTTTAAAAAGAACCTCAAATCAAAATTCTGTGTTTAAAGTATGGATAAACATGTCTAGGTGAGAGAACGGGCACCTCACTTAAGGAAGAGCATGCTTATTCTGGGAAATTTCTTCACATGATGCAAGAGCTCTGCTTACACATGTGGCCAGCCAGAATAGATTGGCTAGCTAATGGGCATAGTGTTACTGATTTGATAGTCAAGAAGATTTAAATAGAACAGGTGAAGAAAGCTCCTGTCTCCATTTTTACTAACTTTAGCCTTTTCTTGGATGCAAAATTGTAGCAAGCTGGACACCCACAACCTGCCTTGTACTACACTTCAGCAGCACATGGGAAAAGATGATCTTGTGGTAGAACTTATCGAAACTCAGACAATCTGTGCCTGTAATAAACATGTGGCATTGCTTTAGGAAAACTGTGGCTCAGGATTTTAGTTCTTGTGGTTTGCTGGGCAATCAGATATCTTCTGTGCAAGTGAACATAGTTGTACAATTCAGTGTGGATTCGCAGATCTGGTCCTAAGGCTCAATCCACACCAAAATCCCCTGTAGAAGTTGGACTTTGACAAATTTGATTGCTTTGCTGTTTATGGACATCTGCATGCTGCTGGGATAGTTTATAAGGTAGCTGCCTGACCTGCACTGAAGTTTCTAGCCATCCTGGATTTCTGCCAGCTGAATGAGGTATTTCTGCTGTTTAAAAAAAAAAGGAAAACCTACACACTGGCCTTGTAAAGTTTATATGCCTTAAAATAATTGAACTTGCTTGGATTTTAGCTGTCATTTATTTGTGTGTATTTCCAAGGTGGCCTTTTACCCTTGCTCCACCCTGTGCTGAGCATGAGGGAAGAAGGAACTTGTGTTTGCAGTACAAGACAGTGACCGCAAAACAGCACTTTTCTACAAATAATTTTGGTATTTTCAAAGTGCTGCTATGGAGGTGGCTTCTTTTCCTTAACCTTTACTTGTAATCATTTCTTCCTGTCTCCCTCTTTCAGTCACCTTTTTGCTTTCTCAGAACCAGTTTCTTCTCTCATTGGGCAGCCTGTAATGGTGGTGAAGCCCAGCAGGTTCCCTGTAGTAGCTCTTGGGAAGGGCGCTGTTGGGCTTTGGGTGTGCTTGCATTCTACACAGCTGCTCTGGAGGCCAGTCTGCCCTCTGCACTGGAGCCTTCAGGGTAAATGAGTGTTGGGAAACGTGGCTGAAGGTGTCTGATCCCAGCTGTGAGTGTACCTAAGGCTTCAGCCTGCAAGGCTGCTGCATCTTAAGCTGATTTAAAGTGAGACAGGTGTGAAAGGGGACAGGACTGCTCACAGAGGGGAATTGTCGATGGCAGCATTCCCTCTGTTATCACCCTTTTTGCTTTGCCTGTGTAAATTAGCCATAACCTGCATGGTCAGGATGGAGTATGCCAAAGGAATCCAGCTGGCTAAGAAACAGGGTTTATACTGTGGATAGGAGAGAAGATAAAACAGCCACACATTACTGCTGATCTGAGGTTGCTTGCAAAAAAGTCCCAGAAAAACTCCACCCAGTTATTATTCCTGCTCATAAGACACCAAAATAAAAATAAAATTTCTAGTTAAGCTATGTGTGGCAACTCCCTTAAGAGACTGCCTTTTGTGGCCAAGAAAATAAAGGGGGAAAAGTAAAGCAATACATGCATGTTCAGAGTTTAGCCTAATTTCACCTATTTTTTTCCTCAAAAGAGTCATATCCCAATGCCCTTTAACACTACAGCTTGCTGTAGCTCGAGCTGCAGATGAAACCTAAAGAGTGTATTTGCTGTAACCAGCCTCAGAAATGATTTTTGCATACTCCTAAGTGTAAAATGAACCATTTTGAATTGGCATATTACTGGCAGTAACAGGGTGAAATGTTGGCTGTGCTCACCTGTTCCTTCCTGCAACAAATAGTTTGTTTTCTGATTTTCTGCCTGATAAAAGCTTCCAAAACTCTTATAGCCGCCAGTGATGAGTGCTTTGCTTTGCATTTTGTTACTCTTATGTTCTGCAGTTTTGGTTGGAAGCCTTTTATATGGTTTAAAGACTTCTGACTTTATGAAAAGAAACTCCCCACTTCAGTGAATCTTGTGAGAAACAGAGACACATAGGGAATGGCTCCACCAGCTGCTGCAGGGAAAGAGGTGGACACTGGAGGTGTCCAGAATCACATGGAACATTGCAGGGGGGTGGAAGCCAGCAGGTGAACAGTAACAGTGTCTGATTCAACCTGCTGGGGTGGGATCACAGTGAGCTAAGGCAAAACTCTGACCTCTGCCTGCCTTCAAGCTTTCAGTGTCAGAGTTGAAATGTGCTTCATGGTACTGTGCTGGGGACTGCGCCTTGGGTCTCTGCTTTAGACCTGCCATTTTCCTTCCTTAATGTTTTTGCTGAGCAGATTGTACAGCCCACACCCATCCATTCTGTGTCACTGCTTTTCCTCTTCAGCACAAATACTGCCTTTCCCTTGTGCCCCTTCTCCACATGCTGTTGTGGACTGTTCCTATGCAGTGTTAGGTGTTTTCTGTGTCCAGCCTACAAGCCAGATGTGTTGCAAAGTGGATGAAATGTCCTTTTTCTGGCATGATCTTTAAAAAAATATGGTGGGATGATGCCAACAGAATGGCCTATTCCTAGGCAGATGGAGAGACAGTGCAATGTAAGCATCAGGAATTTCACATTGACAACAGCTAATGGCACTTCCTGAGAGAAATTTTTCAGAGAAAGGGATGACAATTCAAATCCCCAGTGAATGGTTTTTTTTGGAGACTTGTGCTGCTTTATTGTCACTTATTTTAGTGAACCTGCATGTGAGAGTACCTACTTGGTTTTCACCCCTTGATAAAGAGAAGACCCTCAGGATGTTAAAGAGAGTCCCTTGGCTGCACTGGTGACATTTTGGCTCGCTTCTCTCGCAGGCAGCAGCCACCCCAGCAGGGTGGGAGGTCTCTCCTCTCTGGGGCAGAGGCAGATCTCCTTTCCCAACACCTAGCAGTATGAACTAGTGAGCTCCTGACTGTTTTCCAGTGGTAATGAGGTGGGGCACTCTGTAGCTGCACACCGCATTCTCTCTGTTCCCCGAGGCCAGCCTGGCAGTGTGGGCAATGCTTTGTTTGTGTGCTGTTGACCATTCCTGCTCCCTCTTTCTCTTCCAGAGAGACGGTACTCCAGATCCCGTCCTAAGGCCCTGACCCCACTGACAGAGCAGGAGGGCGAGGCTTACCTGGAGAAATGCGGAAGCATCCGTCGCCACACGGTTGCCAACGCTCACTCGGATATCCAGCTCCTGGCCATGGCCTCCATGATGCACACGGGAATGGTCGCCGAGGAATCGGACGCTTCTGACAAATGCCTCCTGCTGCAGCCCAGCTGCTTCAGCCACAGGCAGTGCTCCAGCGAGCCCAGCATTGCCGACGGCCCGGAGGGAGTCGTGGCAGCAGCCAGTAGGCAGGACCCTGCCGAGCTGAACTGCACCTCTGTCAGCTAGAAGGAGTCTGGCTGAGGAGTGGAGAACTGTATGCACTAAGCTGGAGAGGGTGGTGTGTCATCCCTGCTGGGAAAAAAAAAAAAGAGAGAAAAAATAGGAATTTTGCTCATGTCATTGAAACGGGCTTGAGGGTTCTCATGGCTGAGAATGCTCTCTAGATACGTTCTTTTACCAGTCTGGGATCATTGTTGATGGAGGTACCAGGCTGCTCCCAAATGACCACTGAGGGCTGCAAAGATTTTGCTGTTGAACAGCACAGCCTGCCTTCTGTAAGCTTTCTCCCTCTACTAGTATAAACTTTTTGGCATCAGGTTTCTTTCTTTTTCTTTGGTATGATACAAATTGAGTTCTTTCTGCTTTTCTCCATCTTTCCCGATTGTGCTTCTTCTTTGTTCTTTGTTCCTGCAGTGGAGGCCTCTGTGCTCAGTGTTCTCTTTGCTTCTGGTGCTAGTGTGGTGAATGCTGAGCACTTCATTTCTCTTTTTAAGTTGGACTCAGGGATGAAACCATTTGCATCCTGCAGAAAGATCTGCTGAGGTGGCTTGTGAGAGGAGGAGATCCTTCACTTTTCTTCCCATGGGCATGGATGAAAAGTCCAAACCAGAATTAATCAGACTTACTTTTTTTCCCAGGCCCGAAGAGAACCAAGTATACGTGGAGTCTGAGCTGAGTACTTCATAAGTACTTCATTTAGTTTCAGACAAATCTTGGGGATTCTGGTATAAATTGGGTGCAAAGGATGGCTGGGGTGTGTAAATTGGGTGCAAAATATGCTGAGCATCCTGGCATTTGTCATCAATTTGCTCTCAAAATTTCAGTGGTGATAGGGTTATGATGAAAGAGAAAATCGAATGGGAAGGAGGTGCTGCACTTGTGTGGGACATGTAAAGGTACTTCTCAGCACTGGGCCATTGTGACTCCAGATCAGGAGGTGATGATCAGGATTTCATCCTGGGCCTGCCCTGGTACTTTTAGCACTTGTGGATTTCATGAGACCGAGGATAATCAGCGGGGTGTGGAAAGGAGTCTTGTCTCAGTGTGTTCATGAAGTGCTCCTGACCTCCAGTGGTATCTGACTCAGTGCAGTATTGCTTTTAAGATAAAGTGAGGGCTCTTTGCAGGCTTTGGTTTTGTTTTTATTGTGAAGATTAGGAGTGGGTCCAGTTTGCAGGTGTCTGTGTCAGGCACTGCAGTCCGCAATGTCGGCTTTGTAGCATCACTTGGTACCCCAATGCTGCTTCTGTGGGGACAGATCCAATCTGTTTGAGCTGTCCCCAGGATACTCTGCTGATGTCTTGCTAAGCAGATTTGCAAGTGTAATTATATGCTTAGAGGTGAGCTGCAGTGCTGCCCTAAATGTCAAATCCCATTAAAAATATGGACACAACACAACTACCGCTTGAATCTACTCCAAGTGTTACTGTAAGTAGGTGTGTCCTGACAAGGAAACATCAGATTACGATGAGCCTTTGGGATGTTTTTTTGCATGCTATGACAACTGCAGAATTTGCCCTGCTTCTGTTGAGCATTAAACATCATCTGCTCCACTGGCTGCACTGGAAGTACAGCTCTGACCTGCCAGGATTTGGCATTAGCAGCACGTGCAGCAAAGGGAGAGCAGGTTATTATTTGGCAACAAAGCATCAGAAATACCAGCTATGAGCACAAGCTGTGCTGCCTTGATAAATGAGGGTGTTGCTTTGTCTACTGTGGTTTGCAATGTTGAGGGAGAGATTTGGAAGAGCCTCCTTCTCCCTCCTGTCACCGTTGCTCTTGGCCTTTGGGGAAAGGCCGAGTGTTTGGATCTCCAGCTGTGCTTTCCATGGCAGGAAAAGAGGTTCAGTTGTGCGGGCTGCCTCCTCCTCAGAGCCCCCAGTCCAGCAGAGGCCAGGAAGATGTGCCTCTAAGCAGCATTCCCTTCAGATGGATTATAGGATAAATTGCTCTCCTGTTCATAAATTGGACTGACCAGGCCAACTTACTGTCACCTGCCCCAGGGCAGCCATGGATTGTGGTGGAGCTTCAGCATCTCTGTGGTGGCAGCCAAGCCATGCTGGTCTCAGCTGGGCACAGTGCCTCCAGCGTGAGGCAGATGATGGTGTCCTGCTCACAGTTATGTTCTTTGGCCCCTTGCCGTGTTTTAAAGCCTTCTCTTAGTCACACTGAGGTGTGTGGGGAGGTGGTCACCCTGCAGCATTTCAGTTCACTCTAATGAATGCTTTTATTCTTTCTGTTTCTCCTGTAACCCATTTACCTTCTGTAAATACCCAAACCATCTCGATTAGAGAGCAGCACCCTCTTTTATGGTGAAAAACTAGAATGATTTATTTATTTCCTGACATATTCTTGGATCATCTCTAGGGCTAATAGGACTTAGTCCTGGTTTTAACTTGAATTTCTTTTGTTTTACACATATGTATGATTTTAATTATTTTGGTTTTGTATGTTACTTTGCAAAAATTTGCACCAAGCCCTCTGAATCATGCACTTCCCCCATTGTTTTGTTTTTACAGAGAATTAAAGCTGGTGGCTTTACTTTGTTAAACTGAAGTAAACACAACCTTTTCTGTAAACCACACTGAGTGTATGGTCATGACCACCACATTTGCAGCCACGTGAGACTGCACAAGCGTCTGCAAGTGCTTTTGTTTTACAGACTGGGTGAACCTGAAGGTGGCTGGAAAGCTGTGCCATGGTGGCAGTGTGAGGCTGGCCTGGAATGGCCCTGGGAGCAGCTCTGAGGGGCAGTGCTGAGCTGCTGCTCTCTGCTGAGGATGCTTCCAGTCCTCTGGAGGCAAAGACTCTGTCCCCATACCAGAGCTGCAGCATGAGAAACACTTGCATTTTGGATACAGGGTTCTGGTTTGGGGTTGCACTGTGTTGCACACAGCTGTGACAGGGCCACAGAGTGGGTCTTTTCTACCCTCGGAGTTACAACTTGAGAAAATCTCCTGGAGGAGCTGTCAGAGTGGGAAGAGGGAATGTCTCTCACCACCTCCTGAAGTCTGTTACCTTCTACTTCGATAATGACCTGGACTGAGTCGCTCCTCATCACGCTGAATCTATCTTCCCTTTTTAGTCTGCCTCCTTCTTAGGGCAAGTGATTTACTCTGTGCCCATGCAATTCTGTCATAAACTTATTGATGGGGCTATTCTTAGTACCACTGGCCTTTTCCCTGATATTCCCCAAGCACATGTTTTTATTGGCAGAAAGCAGAGCTGCTTTTGGCCCTAGCCACATGGACAGCAACTTGGTTTATTTTTATTTTTATTTTTTTTACCATCAGAAGACTTGCAGTGTATCTTGCTGCTGGCACTGGTGGCAGCAGGGTGAACGCTGCAGGGTTTGGATTGCATTTTAGGTCCAAATGGCAATGGGTTCATCTGGAAGGCCTTTCGGCACTTGCCACTGAGTCAGCAGATGGAAAATATTTGGCTCTTAGAGTCAGCCTGTGTACCCCAGAAAGGAGAAGCTGCAGGTCTAGTGACATACAAATTGTGGTATTTATGGTGTGCTTAGTTATGTTAACTTCTTAATTTTGCTGTAGTCTCAGAGTAGCAAACTTCCCTAGCTGTATTCCCTGTTGCTTCCCAACCTGGCTCCTTCCCCACGCCAGCTGCAGGACTCCTGGGCCTGGCAGAGTGCACCTTCCTCGCCCTGAAGGAAAGTTGTGTGTTAGACAAAGCCACCGAATGGGGGTCTGAGCTCCTGAAAGAGGCCAAGCTGCCTGTGTTCCCTGGCTGCCCCTTCCCCACTCGGGACGGGTCTGCACAGAGCCAGCACCGCATCCCGCTCAGGAAAGCAGGTGAGAAAACAAGACCCACCCTGGCACGGATTCCCCACAGTGCCCAGGGAGTTTCCCAGGAGTACCTGAGCTGGAAATTCAGCCCACAGTTAACATTCTCTGTAGCAAAGTCACTACAAATTTTCCTGTTAATTAAAAGTGTGAAGAGCAGGGTATTTGGTATTTCCCTGAGCAAAGAGGAGGTAATTAGTCATCCTATTCGTGTTTCAAATATGGAAGGTGGATCTGGCAGGACAACAGTAGGTTAAATGGGATATTGTTGCTTGTCCACACATCTGGAGAGTGCTTTCTCTTCCCCCTGCTATCCCAACAGCTCCAGGTAAGGGCCCCAAGCATTCAGCTACATAAACAAAAGCTTTAAAACAGAGGTAGCAGCTTTTAAAGCAACTTTTTAGCAAAGGTGCAGCTCATTCTCATCGATACGGTGCTCAAAATTGCATGCTGTAAAATAAATGTCACTTGGCACCTGAGAATTGGCTGCCTTTTATTCATTACTTGTATCTGAAGATACCTGGAGTACCCTTGTTAGTTATTTCCACCTGGGAGAGCAAGTGCTAGTTGTTCCCGAGAGATGTAAACTGGCACACAAATAATTGTTGTGCCAGTTTACATCTCTCCTATGTGTAAGTTCATGCCTCCTTGGGGGCTAATCTGCTCCAAGCATTTCTTCAGGGCTTGTGAAAGCTGTCCTAAGTCCCTAAGGAGTGGCAGCTCAGATGTTTGAGTAGTTTGGGTGCATTTCTCCAAACCGAGTGATTGAAAAGAAATGACAACTCCAGTGCATAAGTAAATGAACTAAAATTGTCATTATTTATCAACAGTTGCTTGCTGTGCATGGCCAACACACTCTTGGGGCCACAAATATGGGCTTGTGTGTGTAGGTGAGTCACCTGTATGGGAGAGAGCAGTAAAGAAGTATATGCAGGTAAAGGAAATAGCTGACTGTATTAATCTTCACCTGAATACTTGGTGTAATAGAAGGTAGAGGCTTAATTGTGGTTTGATCACCAGACTTTGCAATGAACAAAAGGAAAGCAAACTCCTTAAACAAAAAGACAATGGCTTGAAGGGTCCCACCTACCCTAAATTCTGCCATAGCACAGAGCAGATTTGCAGTAGCTGTGAATTGCAAGAGTATTCAGGGAGTTGCTGTTTTAAGTGTCTCTCATTTGGCTTCAAAGCTAATTCCCACTTATGCCAAGAGCTAGTTGATAATTCTTGTGGCATAATTATTATAGACTGTGCAGTAACAACCTTTGTTACATTGGAAAATAGATTGGAGTCAGAGATTCATTCTTTCTGACCTTGAAATTTAAGAAGACAGCTGCATTGGCTTACACACAGGAGTTTTCTGTGGTTGTTGAGTTCTTTTTTTTTCCTATTTTTTTAACTTTTTTTTTTTTTTTCATTTTTTAACCTTTTACTTTTTATTTTAAACCTGAAAGAGTGAGTTCTGTTAGAATTGCTTGGGCTTCTCAAAGACAGACCAGTCTTCGAGTAAGTACTTCAAGAGGACTACCTAGAAAGTGAGAGAATTTATTTATATTAAATGTCAGTAAGAAACCACAGACTGTGCCATGAATCACCTGCCCTGCAGGCCTCTGAAACTGATTTACACCCATCACTGTTAAGCCAGCCCTCTTTTTCTCTGGGAGTTTTTAATCCTCTTCACACTAAGGGCTTATTGAATAACATATCAGTGGTTCTTGGAGTAGAAACTCGTTCACCCTTGTCCCCTGTATATCTGTCTCATGGCTTCACTCTGGCAAGGGCTAAACCTGTCTTCAGGCACATCTCAGGCCAGTGGTCTGTGTATTTGCTGTGTATTTGGACTGCTGTGTGGTTGGATGAGAGGGTGGGAGAGGCTGTTTTACAGGAGGGAAATGACAGCATGTGTGAAAAGTGCCTCTTAAGTGGTATATGCACTGCATCTACAAAAAGCACTCTCTTCTAATTTTCTTTTTTTTTTGGTGGGAATGGGAGAGGAGTTCTGATTTGCACGCGGAACTTTGAATCTCAGAGATTCAGAACCACTGTCCATTACAAGTTTGAGTGAATGCAGAGGATTTCTTGTGATTTTTCCCCCATCCTGTTGCTTTTTTCAGAAGGCAGTGGTGGATGGCGATAACATGCTGAGCATCGCTGCGTTTGGTAGTGCAGATGGAACTCCTCGGAGCCGCTCCATTCAGCCTCTCACTGAATGTCATCAGTCTCTCTTCTGGCTCTTAAATGTTCGACATCTCTCTCCTCTGAAAGCCCTGCAGCAGACTGGGGAGATGCTGCCCACTGGACCCACAGTCCTGGTTAAATTCAGTGGCTTGTGCTCAACAGCACTGTAAGGAACCTTTCCTGTCTGACCATCCAGGAGCTGCTCTGGCAGTCACACTCCCACCCCCTGAGCTGGTAAGGAAACCTTTTCTCTGACTGTGAATGTGGGGTGTGCAACAAGCCAAGAGGGGCACCCGTGAGGTCACCAGAGTCACCTGCTGTGAAGGGGCTTTGTTCCCAGCAGTGACAGTCTGGAGTGGTGGGAGTGTGACTGACAGAGTGACTCCTGAATGGTCAGACAGGAAAGTTTCCTTAACATCTTCAGGGAAAAGAAGCTGCCACCATCTAGTCATTCCCCTGTCGAAGTGTGTCCTGTAGTCTGTAAAAAGTCCTGCTCTTTGAAATCAAACTAAATGCTGCTGTAAATGAGAGCTGAGAGCATTTGCCATGAGCTTCTTCCTAGCTTATTGAAATGTATGAGCTGGTGTGAGCAAGAAACCCACATCTGTCAGGCAAACAAACAAAAAAGCCCATTTTCAAAAGCTTATTTCTTTGGTTTTACCTGGTGCTTAATCTAATCCACTGTTTGTCTGCATCAACATAGCTGTCCTCCTTTGCCTGGAATTTACAGTGTGGAGAGGAAATTGTTCAAGATCTGGACCTCTCTCATCTATTTTCTTTTTTTCCTGACTGTTGTGGTTAGCTGATTGACTCACAGAGCGGGTGACGCCTTCAGAGGGCAGCAGCAGCCTCTCTCCACTCCTACTCTGGCTTGGTAGTGCTTACAAAGACTCAGCTCTATAGGAAATAGAGAGTGAGGCTCCCTTCAGCAGCAGACACTGCTGTTTGTAGGGACTGTGGAGAGACCAGCAGAGCAGAACTAGGCCTTTGAGGGAGCGACTGCTTGCTTTGCAGATGTTTTCTTCCTACATTGCTTGTTTGGGATTGCCCTTATTGGGGGAGCCTCCAATGAGCTTGTGAGAATCTTAGAAGAAAGCAAATTAGTCCCTGTCTCTTACCCTCCAAGCCTGCCCTCCCTTCCCCGGGCACAGTGGGCACTCCTTGCCTCCATACCTGCTGTGTGCACTGGATGCTGTGGGGCCTCTGCCCTGGATTGCACCCAGTGTTACTGCAGAAAAGGTGGCTTTGGGAGGAGGAGGAGAGCAGAACCCATGGGCCAAGCCTTGAAAGTCTTTCTTGCAGTGAGGGGTCCAAAATTGAACACAGGATTTGAGATGCGGTTCAAAGGAACTATGAGTAAGTACAATTCCATGGGAGAAAGGCTTATCCATGCTTTTACCCTTCCTCATTTTGGTAAGGACCTGTGATGGTGTTGGATGCACAGTTCTGGCTCAAAAACCTGGGGACACTTGGACTGGACTAGGGCAATTTTCTTTAGAATTTATTTTTCTTATCTTTATATAGATACATTATTATGTATTATATATTATCTATTTATAGTATACATTTGTATATATTTAATACAGTACATCAATATAATACTACATTTAATAATTTAAAACATGTCTTTTTATGTATATAATATGCTTTTCATTTTTGTGTTGACTTTGTTATCTTTATAATTACTTTATTCATCTGAGACTATTACAACTGGACTGAGAATATACAGGAACCAGAAATAGGCAGAGGTTAAAATATGGCTCCTTTGCATTCACACCTTGCTTTCCACTGCTGTTAAAAAGCAGCCAAGGAACCAAGAAACCCACTCTAGCTGCTCATCGCTGTCCTGGGTGTTTGGTGGTCTGACCTCCCTTTTCTCAACACTACTGACTTGCCCTTCAGGATGAATGTGTTTCTACCCATGTAAAGTCTAAATCCCTTCCATTCCCAGAGGATCCAAAAGCACACACTGTACAGATCACTGAGATGAATTTAAAATATTCAGTCCCTGCATTTTATCTAGAAGGATGAGTACAGGCACCTGCCCGTATAAAGGACTTCTGCATGAAGAAACTCAAGCTCAGGGAGTTGTTTCTAGAAGGTGAATCACACTGGAGGCACTTGCTTAGGCAAGTCTAAACTCCACGCTGTGAAGTTTATCACACCTGGGTGTGATACTGAAACTAGGAACTCTTGAATGTGTCACTTTTCCCTGGCAGTACCTTGGCTCATTAACACTCTGTTAGCAAAGGCCAAGGTTGTACCTGGCTGAAACTATTCCTTTATTAAAGGCAGCAATGGGAACAAAGTTAAATCTTGGAGAGAAACAAGTCCATGCAGGCAGGAATACCAGAATGGAAATACAAATGCTAACTCAAGCATACTCTTGTAGGATTTAACAGGCCAAACTCCTGGACTTCACACCTTCACCTGACACCTGCTGTGCCAGCAGCAGTGAGAGGAGCTGCTGCTGAAGACAGAAGGGAAAACCAGCAATTTACTATCAGTGGTCTGTAGCCGGAGTCAGGACTCTGCCCATCAGGTGAGACAAGGAAAGGTTTGTGCTGTTGCCTTTTTTTTGTCAATTATCAGGTGAGTTTCATGGAAATCAGGTTCTGTCTGAGAGGGCTAAGAAACTAAAACCTCACATTTTTTGACAGTTTATTACAGGGCTTTTAGGAAGCTATCTCTCCTGCTTCTAATCAGCTGAGAGAATGGAAGAGGGTTTTTTAAAATTGTCGGTAGCAATCTGCTAAAACACTGCTCTTTTTATGCCTTGTTTCCTTCACTGTTGAGTGGGATGAGTCTCTGGACAAAAGCCATCAGAAAACACAGCCTATGAATCTACTCTGCCCCAGGCCAACACCTGTCAAGACTGGCCAAGTCAAGTCAAACCTGCTGGTAGTTCAGTGAGAAACTCTCAGCTGGAATCTTCAGGACCATGGGTAGACCAGGGCTTTTCCCCTGCTTCATCAGTGGTGAGTGGCTGCAGTAACCATCCCCCTGCCCTGGCAGAGCAGCCAGCTCCTGGAGGCAACAAAGAGTTGACTGCAACAAAGGAGCAGCATGAAATCACTGAACTCAGGACCACTCAGCCTGCATGGCCTCAGAGATCAGTCAGAGCACAAACCAAAGGGAAAAGAAGGCTCATTGGTTGAGGCCTGGACTGCAGCTAATAAAGAAATTATTTTCCTGTTGCACAATCTCCAACTTGCACAGTTTCTTGAAGTTTCCTATTCCATCGGAGAGGAAAACCCCAGCCAAAATGCAACTTTCAGAGCTGTGAAATGCAAGTGGTTGTTTTAGTGGAGCAAACGTATTCAAAGAACATGATCACCACAAGACCAGACAGTGAAGCAGGGCCCCAGCATTTAAGTGGAAAGATTATCTTCACGATGCTGTAGCTCAGTCTTTATTTGCCCTGTATTCAGCATGCACTAGCAAGGTAAATTAGTTTTTACAGGTTTTTTTATTATTATTTTTTTTTAAACAGAAAGAATTGCAGTCCTTTAGAAGGGTTGAGAAGTGGTGGCAATAGGTCCACTTGGGATGAAACATGAGTGAGGAGGGACTCAAGATATGACCACTACTTCAGAATCTTTCTGCTTCTGTGCAGACAAGAGGAAATGAAAAAAAGAGAGGACAGGAGAAACAAGGACAGTTCTGGTTGGGGCTGGCTTTTTTTAATGCTGTTACAAACTGGAAAGGACTGCAGAGCTAGCATGAACTCTTCACCCACTCTGAGCCCTGACAAGCTTAAAATAACTTAAGCACGTATCTGCCTGTGTGCTCAGAGATGTGTATTTATCAAGGTGGTTAGGTTTAATTGTAAAATCTTAAAACCAGTAAAGGAAAAAGACCTGAAGGCCACAACTACTGACATTTGGTACTTCAAGGTCACTAAGACTGTCAGGTCCTGTGAGGGTGGTGATGGCACAAGGGTTGACTCAGTCCAGTGTGGTCAATCTCTCCCTTCCAGACGGAGTGGACAAAGGCTCAGTGGTGACAAAGGATGAGGGTGAGATCGGTGCCAGGAAAGTGTTTCCTTTGGAAAGCTTAGCATAAAAATTTCCTATTTGAGTGGTATGAGATTTTTGGGTTTTGTTTTTTTCTTAATCCAAGATGAGTAACAGGCACAATTCACCAGCCCTCTTACTCATTTCATCCAGACATGCCTTAGATTCCCTCCTCACCGTTTTTGGTCCATTAACCTCCCCTTGTATTGCCTTGTATTTGCTGCATATGCCAGTATCACACTCAACCCTTTTCAGGGCTAATTCAGGAAGTTTTGTTGTCTTGGAACAGGCTAAATAGTCACAGCTCCTAAATGAGATACAGCACAGAAGAGCTGAAGTTTAGCACAGTGTAGTAAGGAATAGCACAGGGAGTTTCTCTTTCCAGCCAAAACAGCTGCAGTGTTGAGCTTGTGCTTTTTGGGGATGAGGAAGGTAGCAAAGCAACTGGTTTGGCACTAGCTAAGGATTTTAGCAAAAACAAACACATTCTTCTTGTGAAGTCACTGCAATGAACTATTTGTTCAGGAGAACAAATAGTGATGTTCTATCCAGTCAGAATATCCTGGTCCATATCTAGTTTAGCCAATTTTTTTTTTCAGAAATGTATAGGTACATGTACCTTTTTATTTACACGGGGGTGAATATGCTCCTATATTGCTGCTCTTCGGCTTTTGCACATGAACTTTCCATTCCTGGGGCAGCTGCAAATGCCAGCTTTTCCTGCTTAAAACAAGGTCATTATTACTCCATCTCATCAGAAGAAGATTTTAGTGCACTTAAAATAAGGAACACTAAAAATGGATCAACACAATAGATAACCAATGCCTGAGCAGGCCTTCCTATCCATTACTCATAGAAGCTATTAGGACCAACCTGGATGAAAGACAAAGTCATAATTAACTTGACATTAACAGCACATTACT
>WAAG01053509.1:11499-22922 GCA_013390105.1 Tichodroma muraria | reverse complement strand
ACAATTAAGGATTAGATTCTTTTTAGGAGAACTTTAAATACTTCTCTGAACTGCCTTTAGTCTCCCTGAAAAGCACATGTGTCCCTCTAGTCGAACTGACTACTACAAAATGGAGTGAACAGCTTCAATCCTACCGACTTCCTCTTCTAGAAAGAATTTCTCCATTTTTATTCCTCTGGGTAGGAAGCATTACTCAAGTCCTCTTTTCCAAAAGACAGCTTGTTCTTGTAAGGTATAATTCTGCCCTTTAGGTTTTGTGTGCATTTTTTTTAAATGTGTGAAAACTGTTTCCTTGAATCCTTAGCAAAATAAGTTTACTTATTTGGTTGTGATACACTACGTACCACACTACTTATTATGCAGTCATAACACAGGTCATTTTGTGTTGCAAAGTAAATGGTGGCTACTAAATGTTCCTCTTGGAAAGCAGAACTTAGAGTAGACTACCTTGATCCCTCCTTATATGTGTATGTATGAGAAAATGTTCAGAAATGCTGCTGTTCAATTTCTGCTACCTGTTAATGATTTTATTACATAGATTGTCCAAGTGTCCAGTTTGACGCTTCACAAACCAGTGAATCCAGGGAATAAGGGAGGCAGAACCAGTGTTTTAGGGTGGTTGTTTGTTCACCTCTTGAGTACAACAAGAGGAGTCATCAGCTGCACTTTCAGCTCTCCACAACAGCTTTTTAATTCTTTCTGCTGCAACTCCTCCAGGAAAATTCCTGCCCAACTTATTGCTGTCACTCCAGCAGGGGCTGGTCAAATGCTGTTGTCCAAGACTTCATGCACAGGGCTATGAACAGTAAATTTCTTTTCTTGGGAGTAGTGTTTTCAATTGAAATACTACATGATGAGAAAAAAACCTGCCCTGATGCATTAGTAATTTACCTTGTATCTCTTCTAGATTTTGCTTTCTGGGGATTTTTACACCCAAACACCCCAGAGCTAACGGGTTGAATTGTGAGTGAGTCAGGAGTCAGTGGCTAAGACAATAACTCAGGTGTGCAGATTGGGAGATGAAGAAAACATTTACCATTATTATTTTAAAACTGATCACAAAGATAACTGACCTAAGAGTACATTGAATAATACGTGAAAAGCTACCATGTTTATTTTTAAGAAGGCTCATGTCTGGTGTTGAACAGGAATAACTAGTAGGTTATTGGCTGAGAGGAGAGGAGTTTTTTATAAGGCTTTTATAAAACAGCCTCTTATCGTGGTAAAGCTCAGTGGTATTTCAGGTCACTTTACAGTTACAAAGCGATGCCAGCAGTTAGTTTGCACGTAGAAATTCTGTTTAATTTCCTTGTGATATGGTAAAGTCTGTATAAAGTTCAGCTTGGGACTTTAGACTAAAGCAAAATGTACATCTGTCCTGCTGGGCAAAATCAAAAACCGAGAAATTTGGGATACTTTATTTTTATTTTTATGTTTTATTTCTGGCCTTAGAGTCCTCTGAAATCCCATTTATCTAACCACAAGGACAACACGCATAAAGCACAGATCTTTGCTTTCTGAAGATGAAACAATATCACAATGATTTGCATAACATAATTTAGGTTAGTTATTTTATTAGTTTTTCCCGTTAAGTGTAATGAACTATGCTCTCTTTTCTTAAAAAGCAGAATTACTCTTTCAGAAAATAGATAAATTTGAACAGGCTTGTTTCTTTAGTAAACGCTCACTGCTATTGTCCTGTTTTCATTGTGCTTTTCATTTCAAATAGAATATGAATTAGCTTGAGAATTTCAGCAGAAAATGTAAGACATTGTTCTTATTTCCTATATATGGTGTACTTTATTTTTCTTTCTTTTCAGACTCGATGGCTTTCCTTTTGAGTAAGTATAAATATTTTAGTAATTGATTTAACTTGAAAAAGGTGCCCAGTGTTTTTTCCCTGCCTTTCGCTTCTATAGACTTAAAATTCTCAGGTAGAAATTAAACCAGAATGAGCAGGCCTAGGAATATCCACTTAAGCACAGTATGTACAGATTTACATAAATTAAAACATTCTCTTCCTAATTATTTCGTCTAAAAAAAGATGTGCAGTCATGGGCATTTGGCTTTTTTTACCAAGTGCAGCTATAAAAACTTACACTGTTCTCTCCTGCTTAGTTGTGCACATGTGACTACAATAGTAAATGTAATAAGGGGGATTATTTCTATTCTTCACGCCTCTCTCCCTACTTCTTTTCTTCATGTTGAAACAAAAGCAAACATCTATCTACACTGAAAGTTGTACTAATTTCCAGTGTGCCTGGTTAGTTTCACACAGACTTTTATTCTCTCTTTGCATTTGGCCATCTTCAGTGGTGTGTTAATTTAGGTTATTACCATTTTCTACCCCAAAATCAACTACTATAAGGCAAACTGATCTATAGAACATACAGACATCTGCACAAAGTTGGATTTTTTCCCCCTCCTCTAGTTAAGTGAAAAACATTTTTGTAACAGATGATATCTTTGAACTGCAGCATGTTTTACTGTCAAAAACATCAAACTGTGCCATTTAGTGAGTTCTGAAGGAGCCACAACTAATTTAAGAATATGTTTTAATGTTACAAAAACCTCACAGCTTCCTTAGTCCTTCCAGGTTGTTGTTTTTATGCTCCTATTTTTGTATTTATGGTTTAGAGATGGCAGGAATACTTGATTCTGACTTTATGGTAGTTGGATAACGTTCTGCCAGTCCTGCTGAGTTTGTGATGTGTTGCTTTGTTCTGTTTCTGCAGGGAAGGTATGGATACAGATAAAGATGACCAACATGGAAGGTACTGTTGATACAGTCACTGAAATCTCAGTTCCACAGTTCTGACACAGGATCCTGACTGTGGATGCCTGTTCTCAGTGTCACTGTGGTCCCAAATTATTGTTTTGCTGGGATGAAGCAATAATCTAAACAATCTCAGTTTAATCAACATGGAACAGACGAGCTAAAACACCCCCAAGTCTGAGGTGCAATGTTATAGATACCCATCTTTGCTGTAGAAAGGTTAAATAAACACTCAGATTCTGAAAAAACTGATCTTAATGAGGATCAGTAGGATGTGAGATGCAGTGAAAGAGTTGGGTTGAGTGCTTTCAACGCTGTAACTTTGTGATGTCATTTCTCAACAGATTGGATTATGCAGACCAACAAGGCAGGATAAAAAATGCAAGGTAATGCTCTAAACAAATATGTGTAAAAGAATTGTCTCTTTCTTTTTGCCATGTATGAATTATTTGTGTATGTTTCTTCTGAAAATACCTTTTTTTAGCTTTGACTTTCCCTTAGTTTTCCATACCTTTGCACTGTTCACATTTTTCATTAAGTTTGCATAGAGTGAAATAGTTCGGTGAGTAACTTGGTTTTAGTCACTTCATTGCTGTTGAAACTGAAGCCAGATATGTTTCTGGTAATGTTACGTTCCTCATCTTTCTTCTTTCAGACTCAATAGCGGGTTGAGAAAGTGTTAGCAATGAGTCTTAATATGGTAAAATATAAACCTGACCAACACTGGGTGCGTTTTCTGGCAAACCAGAAGCTTGCGCTGCAACCTTTCCTTGTTGCTTATAACCGTTCTTCACGCAAATAATTCAAATGTCTGGAGAATGTCTGCTGTCCTCCCGCAAGGGTAGCAGGGTAGCTGAGTTACCCTGAGGAGGTTGCTCCTGAGCATTGCTCCATGTGCCCTGCTCTGTGTGTGTCCGTGTGTGCAGGGAGGCTCACAGCCAGATCGAGAAGAGGCGCAGGGACAAGATGAACAGTTTCATAGACGAGCTGGCCTCGCTGGTGCCCACGTGCAATGCCATGTCCCGCAAGCTGGACAAGCTCACCGTGCTCAGGATGGCTGTCCAGCACATGAAAACACTTCGTGGTGAGTTGCCTGGGGCTGCAGGGGCATTCCAAGTGGCATTTCCCCAAAGCCACGCTTTTTCTCTCCCTTGTTTGCCAGAAAGGAGTAAGTTAATTCATTTTGGGAGGACTTCTCCCCTTTTCTTAGCACCTGATGCTCAGTGTTCATTCTCAGCTTACTAGTTCATGGTCCAGTAAATACCCTGATGTGACTGGGGGAACTTGGGGATGAGAAAAGAATAATTTTCCATCATCTGACCTATTGATCACTACTGCCAGATTCCACAGCACCAGGGCAGCTGGGGCGGGTGGGGAGAGGGAACTTAAGGGCAGTGCACTGTTAAATCTGGTGCAGTGCTGAGCACTGCTCTTAGCAGGCGATGTACCAAGAGCATGGTTGTTGGACAGAGAAGTTAGATTTTAGGTAAGATATTCCCACAGGAATTCTAAGGTTTTGTGTTTGTACCTTTAGCTCTGTGCGAAAGAACAGAGTACTTTGAAAACTCACTTTTGGTCTTTTTGACCAGTTTCTGTTGCAAGCACTTGAAGGGAAACACACAGTTTTGGAAGAGTTGAGGTTATGAGAAATCGCTGTGTTCCTAAAGCTTCCTATGAGTGAATCAGTGCTTGGCTACAATTGGTGCTGATGTTAAAAGCTTTAAGCCTTCAAGAAATGCACCACTGAAAAAAAAGGGATGCAGCTAAGTAAGAGATCCTGGTGATTGTTCTCATTTCTAGGAGAGCTGATACCTTCAGTCAATATTTAACCTCACGGTTTTGAAAGGCTTAACTTCCCTGCCACTGTCATTTGATGAGGTTAATACTTCATAACACTTCAGTGGTTACTAATTTGACTCTCCTTTGCCTTTATGAAGGGAATAGAATGAGAAGAATTACTCCTTAATAAATAGCTGCCTCACTTGTTGCCAGTTTTGGGGTTTTGACATTGTAAGATGATGTCATTGTAATACTGGGTTTTATCTTTGGCTTGGAATGAGAGAATTGGTTTGTAAATTCTTAAGTGATGATTTGTTTACATGAGCTTGTCATGTTTTACTGAGTTATAAGGAGAAGAAATAGTTTGAATGTTTTTATTCTTTAATATCTTATTTTTATAATTTCTAATTCTGAGACTAGGCCATAAATCAAGGACAGCCTTTGGGTTCAAAAATATGTCAAGGAATACTTTTATATCTCAGAGGCATTTAATTTGCATTTCTACCTAATGCAGTACTTGTGTCTTAACAAAAACCAGCTTCATCCTTTTTTAAGTTGATACCAACAGAGCTCATGTTGATAGTAAACCAAAACCAAAGAAGTTAATTTTAAAGAACTCCTGCAATGAGCTACAGTCTAAGAAGGAGCCAAAGGAAAATCGCTCATTTAAGTGTGTAATGGTGGTGATGTGGGAATTGCTTGTTTGTTTTCTTTAGGTGCTACAAACCCATATACAGAAGCAAACTACAAGCCTGCTTTTCTATCAGATGATGAATTAAAACATCTTATTCTCAGGGTATGTTCCAACTTTTAATTAAGATATATTAATATCTGTGACTATAGCTCTCCCAAAGCACTCCACCAGTATTTTTCTGCCTCGTATATCAGCTTAAAAGTGTTTTGATTATGAAGGTTAATTAAGAAATCTGGAGACTGCTTCACAGAGTCAATGAGTTTAATGATGACTAGCATTTCTTAATTTAAGCAGAAAGATTGAAGAGGGGGATTTAGACGAGAACCATCAGAATCTTCAGTTATTACATGTAGAAGCCAAAATCACATGAATTGTTTTCTTGCAGACTTGCTGCCCTGGGTTACCTTGCCATGATTTTCAGTGTACAATGATACAATGAACACCTCTTTATTGAGGTCGCTGGTATAACATGACTTAGTATGTTCAGCTGCCTGCTGTTGTACTGCTTTTATAGCGTGGAGAGCTTATCTCATTAGTCAGTAGTTAAGTTCTTCTAGAGGCTGTGTAATTGTTGAAGCACTGCAGTGTCCAGATGCAGCATATGCAGAATTTAATTTCTGCAGCATTGTGACTCTGAAGATACATAATTGGGGCCTATTCCTGCGTGCTTGTGTGTGACTGAAAGACACAGACTTTGCAAATAGGAATTAGTTGCCTCCAGGCACAGAAATAAATATCCAGGTTATGGTTGGTTTCTAAAAGAGGAGCTTTTTTAAGTACAGTTAAAATAACATTTTAATTTGAAGGCATTATTAAACATAATCATAATATTATTGGACAAGACATGGGTTCTTTCTTCTCATAAAAGTTATTTTACATTCGGGGCACAATGCCCAGAGTGATGCCAAAAATGTTTGCAGATGCAAAAAAAACCTTCATTGTAATTTCAGGTTTTTTCTGTTGGCTCAGTTACATCTGAATGTTAAGACAGCTCTCCTAGTGTAGAAATTCTGCTGTACACAAAGTGTTTTTAAAGGTTATAATGATGCAATGAGGATGTATAACTTGGGATTTGACTTTTTCCCCCCCCACACCCCAAATTAGGCAGCAGATGGATTTCTTTTTGTTGTGGGCTGTGACAGAGGAAAGATACTGTTTGTTTCAGAATCTGTCTTCAAGATCCTCAACTACAGTCAGGTATTCTTTTCCATTTTATGTACATTAGGTCTTAAAAGAGAGCTTTTTGATGTTATGCCTTTATCTGGGGGGTAGGTGTGAGAAGAGTCTGTCTTGAAAGCTGAGAGGTGTTGCACAGAGAGCTTTTCTCTGCCATGTCATTAGAGAAGATTGTTTCTGGTTTCCATTCCAAGCAAAGGAGGTGAAAAAGAACTAAATTTAATTCACTGATTGATGCATTCTGCTCAAGGATTTACCCTCAGGCTTGCAAAAGCATTACCTAATTGGGAGTGTAAGCAAATATTGAAACATCAGTCTGGGGTTCTTCCAGTAGCTTCACATGGATTTTTCAACTTAGTTTTCTTTCTCTCTCTTCTGGTTTTGCTTGCATGCTTACTGATGGAAACTGGAAAGCAGCTACACCAAAGCCAGGTTTTTAGTATATGCTCAATATAAGGCTTAACTTGGATCATGCATTGTGTAAATAATCTTCATTCTTTCTGTCATCTTCACTCCTCATCAAATTTAAAACCTGTATTAGCTTCAGAAGTTTTCCTCAGCCAGCCTTTAGTTGGGTATATACTAAATACCTATTCATATGTAAATAATGAAAGAGAACATTTGCAATTAGGATTTTTTTTCATTCAAATATGTGATAGAAGAAGTGAGACTGAGTAGAAACCAGAATAATTGGTGAGGGAGAATTGAGCATGCCAGTTCTGTGAAACTCTTATTTCTGTGAAAATGATGACAGAAATTACTGTGTAATGTAGTCATAGCTTCAATACACAGAGAAAATCTTCCATCAAATCATAGAATCATAAAATAGTTTGTTTGGAAGGGACCCTTTAACAGCCATCCAGTCCAAACCTTCTGCTATGAGGCTGGATGTGGATGTTTGGTATTCCTTGGTTACACCTATCTGTAAAAGGACTGTCCATGCTGGATGCTAAAATGAAAAAAATATGCTGAGCCATTATTTTACTTTTTGACTGAATGTTCAATCTCTACAGAATGATTTGATTGGTCAAAGTTTATTTGATTATCTCCATCCTAAAGACATTGCCAAAGTGAAGGAGCAGCTCTCTTCTTCTGACACTGCACCACGAGAAAGACTCATAGATGCAAAAAGTGAGTGTTGCCACCTTTGGGAAAAATGTCAGCTGGAGTCACTGCTGCTGGGGCTTTGCCTCGTGTCAGCAGTGGGCATGTGGGGGGATGCTGTCTGGATTGTCTCATGCCAAGGAAGTTGTAGCTTAAAGACAGGAAGAAACAAAAAAAAGAAACAAACAAAGCGTGAAACAGGTCCCGCCCTGGAAGCTCTTGGGTTTGGCATGCACTGTGGCACAGAGCATTACTGGAACTGGCTTCACCTGTGAGGGTGCTCTCTCTTCCAGCCATCAAAGCTTTAACTTTTTCCATTAGAACATATGAAGCATTCGTTCTAATCCCTCATTCTAAATGGTCAGAATCCACTCAGTATTATCTTGGTAGTCCTTATCTGTCAGCCAAGATAGAGTTTTATTTACCTCCTTGTTTATTGCTTACTGCCACTGCCATCAACGACCCAGCCTTTCTCTCAGAAGGTTTTTAACTTTGGAATCATTTCCTGCCATGTCTCTTAGCTCTGTTTCACTCTGGTATTTTAAAGTTGTGCTGTATTTCTGCTGCTCTTGGGGTGAGTGGGTGTTTAATTCCCTCTCATAACAGAAGTCTGCACTGCTTAAGTTGAAGGTGGTATCTTACAACTGCAGATTTCCAGGCCATTAAGTCTCATGCTTGTCAGGAGCAGAAATCTCCTGGATCTCAGCTCACAGAAGCCACCAGCTCAACTTCAGAAACTGTAGTTGAGAGAGATCATTTGAGGGCAGGGAGCCTGGAGGCTTCAGCAGAATCAGCTGAAGTTTTTTCTGGCTCCTGGTTTCATCCGTTGTCAAGCATGAATATCCAGTGCTGCCTTCTGTTTTTCTGGGGTTTTTTTTTTTTGTATGCTTCTGACAAAGTTCAGGCAAAAATAAATACTATGAATTACAGTTTTCCCATCTGCTATGATAGACGGATTGGTAGAATTTCAAGAACTCATACTGGAGAAGAGTATGAGGATGTATGCACGTATATATTTTTGTGTTGGCACGAGTAACTCAGCACAGCTTGTACTCACACCATGTTGCAACAGTTTGGAGGGCACATGGTGCAGGGCAGCCTGACCTCCTGGAGATCACCTCACTCCAGTGGAATTGTAAGGGGAGCACACTTTCCACTAAAATACTGGGATTCCTGTCTTACTCTTTATGTTTAAAGCCCATAAGTCCTGAGAAGTTTTTGTTCATGTTGACAGCTGCTTGATTTTACATATCCCCGTGCAGACATGGTTGGAGTGGATGGCAGGGTGTGTAAAAGTTGCTGTGTGATTTAAATCCTCCATCACCCCTTGGAGCACTGGCCTTGCTGATAGCTGTGCTCCTGATGCATGGCCATGGAAGCATTCCTTGTCTTCCCAGAGCCTTGGTGGTACCAGAGGGATGTGTTTTGGTTGGTTTTCCCACAGAAAAGAATCCCCTGTGAGAATATGATAATGGTCAGGGTTTATTGTTAGGGCATGTCCGTGTGCACGTATTTCTGCAAGGCAAGAGAGACTTCTGAGGTATAGCTGGAGGTCTTGGGGATTTGCAGTTCTTGTGTAGGTCCCTGCTACATTTTTTCCTCCTTCTATCCCTGGAGTGTCGTTTGGGCTCTTCTGCTCTATAGGCACGTGTGTTTTCTGGGAGAGTGTTGTGATAGAAAAGTGTCAGTCTGAAGGGTCAGGAGCCTCCTGAGTGATTGTGTATGGAATTCTGCTCTGGTTATGGAAAAGTAATCTCTCTATTTCTAATCAGTTCAGAGAAATTGCAGTGTTTATCACAGGACTTGTGTGGATTTGTCCAGTCTCTTGCTGTTCTTGGCACTCAGAACCCTGTGTTCTCGAGCTCACCTCAGTGTTCTAGCAGCAGAAAGTGGAGTCAGAAGTTGCGGTGTTGGTACGGTCGGCTGGGTCCTGCACAGACACACACATCAAAACCTCAAAAACAGGAGATGCAAGGCCCAATGAGGTTGAAGCATTGTGGGGTGGGGTTTATGGGGCAGTTCACTCTGCACCTAACTCTCCCTCCCTGGCCGTTTGCGCAGCCGGACTCCCGGTCAAGACGGACATCACGCCCGGGCCCTCGCGGCTCTGCTCCGGAGCACGGCGCTCCTTCTTCTGCAGGATGAAGTGCAACAGGCCCTCTGTCAAAGTAGAAGACAAGGATTTCCCTTCAACCTGTTCAAAGAAGAAAGGTAACCATCATGCTTTTATTGCCAAGGCTGTCAGGATTTTTTCTTTATACTGCTCATTTGCAGCGGTTAAATTTTTTGCATTTATCGATGTTTCTTGTTAAGATTCTGAACTATGTCTAGGTCTGTTACTTCTTCAGACTCCCCCTCGCCCCCCTCCAGTATCTCTTACACATCTGTATTAGAATTTAAAGCCAAATTCTCCACTGTGCTTTCTTGAAAGTTTTTCAGGCAGTTTGTGTCAACAGCTCAATGTGGGGATTGTTGCATCATCTTCAGACTTTGGTCAGATCACATTCAGTCTTGAGCACCTGGCCAGTGTCTCCAGTAAAAGGGAGCTGTTCCTTGTTCTCTGCTCCCTATTTTCCCAGTGATGTGTGGATGGACATCCACCTCAAAAAATGAGTGTAATTCTAAGTTCATCTGTGGGTTTGGTACATTCTGAGTACTGGAAACATGGCATTTCTACACCTGGAATATTTGCTTGTAGCATTAGCAGTGTTGGTAATATTTTCTCCTTTGCAGGCTATTATTCTAGTCATACTGGAATATATATTTAGCCCAAATGTGAAGGTTTCTTCTTTGAGTACTGTGAATAATACACTTGGTGTTAGTTAAAGTGAAAAGACAAACAGCAAGAGAACAGAGGCAATTCTGGTGTATCCTCTGGCTGTGGCAGCTGCCCCAACTCCCTGTGAGGTTCAGGCTCAGCTTCAGCCTTGGATCCTGCTTTTGTGCTCACTGCTGAGGAAGCCAGTCTCTGTAGTTGGCATAAGCCTTTTACTCCACCTCCCTGTGAAAGTCGTCTTCTTGGAGTTTTCAGGCCTGCTCAGTGCTGAGAAATAGGAATTCTCCTTTTGGATAATGTCTATCCCAGACAGCATATGTTCTGCCAAACACGGGTTTTGTAGGAGCCTCAGGTTAAGATGAAAGAGGCATCTTATTTATTAATCTACTAATTTTTTCATACATTCCTTTGGCTTATTTGCCTCCTTTGCTGAAATAATAAAATGTGATGCAATTTCTGCTCAAAATTACCAAAAGCAACCTTGGTCTGAGCTAGGTGATGTTTCAGCATAAACAGTGGTTTTTCCAAGATAAATTGTTTATTGGATTGTCTCAGATTAGCTGCATTACAGCAGGAGTGCTGAAAAATCCCTTAGAATCACAGAGTCGTTAAGGCTGGAAAAGGCTTCCAAGATCACTGAGTCCCAGCCTTTGACCAAACACATCTCCCTGTCAAGCAGACTGTGGCACTGGGTGCTGTGTCCCTTCTTGAACACCTCCAGGGATGGTGACTCTGCCACCTCCCTGGGCAGCCCCTTCCAGTGCTGGACAATCCTTTCTGTGAAGAAATTCCTCCTGATGTCCAACCTGAACCTCCCCTGATGCAGCTTGAGGCCGTGCCCTCTCATCCTGTCACTTGCCTGGGAGAAGAGGCCGATCCCCACCTGGCTCCACCCTCCTGTCAGGCAGTTCTGGAGAGGATAAAGTCACCCCTGAGCCTCCTTTTCTCCAGGCTGAACACCCCCAGCCCCTCCTTAGTGAAGAGTATCCCAAATTTCCTGCATAAGAGAGGAGGTGCATTATTAGCAGAACTGAGTTGAAGTTCTCCAAAGCTGTATCCACCACCTAACTGCTTTCTTGGGTTTTGTTGGGTTTTTTTTTTTTTTTTTTTTTTTTTTT
>WAAG01053509.1:0-11450 GCA_013390105.1 Tichodroma muraria | reverse complement strand
TTTTTTTTTTTTTTTGTTTGTTTGTTTTTATTTTCTTTTCACAGCAGACCGCAAAAGCTTTTGCACTATTCATAGCACAGGCTACTTAAAAAGCTGGCCCCCAACGAAGATGGGCCTGGATGAAGATAACGAGCCGGATAACGAGGGCTGTAATTTGAGCTGCCTCGTTGCCATCGGGAGGCTCCACCCGCACGTGGTGCCGCAGCCGGCGAACGGCGAGATCCGGGTGAAGCCCACCGAGTACGTGTCCCGGCACGCCATCGACGGGAAATTCGTCTTTGTAGATCAGAGGTGAGAATTCCCCTGTGAGAAACATGGAATCGAGGCTCGCTCTTCAAGGAATAAAGGCTCGCCCTTTAAAAGTTTCGAAGAGTTTAATAAGGGATGAAAGGGGCAGCGTCCAGCGCTGGGGTGCCTGGCAAACTGCTGGTTAGCTTAAAACTATTTTCTTATATACTTTTACCTTACATGGGTTAAATGCATATTCATGAGGGTCATACATATTCAAACACTCCTGTGAGTTTCCATGTCCCGGGAATTTCTTTGACTTGTCTTCATGCCGTCCTGTGGATGAAATCAATGTTTTTTACTTTTTCTCGAGGCTCTGTTCTGTTTGACGCTTCCTGATAACCACAGAGTAGTAAATTTTTTTCTCTTGGTGTCCTGGTTCTTTTCAATGTTGTCTTATTCCGACAGGATATTCTACAAGTACATTAAATCTATTTCACAGAACTATCCAAATTATTCTTACCATTGTCAATTAGTACAGAAGCATTAACTACTTCTGCAACAGTAAATACACAGCACGTAGTCTTTATTTCAATATTTTGCAAGAGCCTGAACTATAATATATTTATCACACTAAAATATATAAACTACACAGGGCCAGGATATTGGCCACAAAAGTTAACAAATTATATTATATCAAAAGCAGTTAAAAGTGATTACAAATGGTACTATATCAAAATAATTTGAAAAAGTCAATATATACTAGCAAAAGCCAATAACTACGTAGTTATTTATTATTAACTACATAGTTAACACCCCTAACAACTTCCACCACAGGTCACTGTCCAGCCCTGCCTCATGGGCAGCTTTCCTTGCAGCAGTGTGAACACCATTGGGAAAAGAAATTGCTGCCCTTTTTAGCTTCTTTACTGCAAGCTGGGTTGGCTTTTGAGGTGGAGCTCAAAGCTGTTACTACATGGCATTTATTCCCCATGACTGATTAAATTTAAAAAAATCCCCCGAACTTCCAAAAATGTGGCAGAATAACGCTAGGATCATTTCTTCCAATTCATTAGGCAGGTTACGTGTGTGTGTGTGTGTAATCTTCAGAAGAAATTATTTTGAAACTGGACCCTAATTGGTTCCTCTGTTACTTGAAACCTCTTGCGAACACCACGCAGTTAAGAGGCAGCAGAGGCTGGGTTAGGCTTTGCTAGCATGTACACTTACATAACTGTTTACTAGGACACATTCTGCTGGATTAATGCTTCTCTCTGTGACCCTTTGTGTTTGTAGGGAGGAAGGCTTTTCATAAGGGCTGTCTCTTGAAAACGGCTTGGGAACTTGTTCCCGTGTGGTATCTGCTTTCCAACATCAATTTATCATCTAAAAGGCTAATTCTTTCATTTTCTGAAAGAAATGGCTTGAATTTTCTTCAGTAGCAGGCACATATGACCTGAATCTTCCTTGAAAATTAGTGGGTCATTGAGGGAAAAGTAGGAGATTGAAGGGTGTTAATGGAGAGGTTACACTGGGTTGGTTGGAGAGGGGTTGCTTGATTCCCTTCCTTGTCAAGAGGGATTGAGACTGCCCAGATGAGGCTGTTCCAGTTTCCCTGTGGCTTTGGCTCAGCTGCTTGAGACACAGAAAAGCCCAAACTCCAAACTCTGACAGAATCTGCCTGCTGGAATTGCTCTCGGGAGACTCAGCTGATCTTTAGTGCCCTTTGGGAGAAAGTAGAGGATAGCCATGGGAGGAAGTGCAGTACAGAGAATCTTTTTTTTATGTTACCTCTCTGTTTTGGGGTGGTTGGGTTTGTGGGTTTTGGTTATGTTGGGTGTTTTTGGTTTTAATTTGATAGAAAGCTTTTGAAAATACCAATTCCTGAGTGCTCAGAGCTGGTGCTCGCTCTGGGAGCATTCGTAACTTTCTGTTGCTCAGAAAATGCCATTCTGTCTTGTTTATAGACAAGTTTTATTTTAAAAAGATCAGACATGTACCCCTGATGTGTAGTTTTGAGGCATTTCTAAACTAATGAGACTCAGAAAATGTTGACCCATTGGATTTTAACACATGCTTTTATTAAATTGCTTTCCAGCTGTTGTTTACAGTCCTTGGGATGTCTATGCTACATCAAAGGGCTCTTTGAAAAGGAACTTATTTAGAAGAACGCGTCATCTGTAGGCCTGAAGTTGACATCCAATGATCCTTGCATCTCCTGGAGAATATTTAGGCACCTGTGAAAGTTGAAAACAATTTATTTCCAAGTCAGGTTGTTTTGTTCATATAGACTTGCACTGTTCATTTATCATTTGTCCAAGGAACTCGGGAAAGAAACACTTCCTGAACTCCCTGTGACCCTTTCTGTCCTCATGGATTGCATGGTCCTTGGAGAAGCACAGCTATGGATTAGGTACCAATTAGCTGGGCTGCCACAGCCAGGGAACTGCTTAACAATTCACTGTTGGAATGGCAGCTACACCGAGCAGTTTTAAAGAGAATCATCTCTCCTCTTATTTATTCAAGACTTCTAATTGGTCTGCATGGTGAATTTGAGAGTAAAATTAAGTTCATTATCTATGCAGATGTCATCAGATACAGCTTCAGGATTCAGAGCTGCCTTGTTAAGTTGGAGAAGTGAGCTGAGGATGAAATTCCAGAAGGACACAAACAATTTCCTTCCTTGCATAATAGAACATGGTCAGATATTGAATGCACCCAGTCTATTGATGTCTGTAATTTGGTGCAGATTCTCCTTTCCACAGCACCTGTTCATCCTGCTGTGAAAAGAAAAGGGTTGACAAATTACCTCTTGCTGCCCAAGCCTTGGTTACTAAAGTTCTTGGCTGTTCCATTTTAAAGATAGGCTTGGTTTTGCTGCTTTGTGGTTCTCTTGGAGATTGCATTGATGAGTTTTCTTGGAGTTTTAAGTGTCCTGGGATAAGGCTCACCAGACAAAAGTCAGTTTGAATTCTTGTTTCCTTCTCCAAGGCTGAGGGCCTCAATCTCCTTGTCAAGGAGGACTTGAGGTGTCCTCAGCTGGTCCTGAATTCTCTTGGTGTGTTTGGGAATATACAAAAATGCCCCACATTGAAATACTGCAGATTTTGTGCTTTAGCTTTTTTCCGTTCTTATTCATAATTATTAATATGTACTAATTTCTACATTTTATAATATTTGATTTGGTCTTTTTTGAGATTGCAGAAGAGGTGTTGATCTACCTAGGTTTGTTCCTTATTGCCCTTCATGTTTAGTTTGCATTGGAATTGTGACACTTATTTCAGTTTCTTCAAGGAACTGTCACTTCTCCCTCAGTAATTGTCTTCTAAGAAATGTACAAATTCCAAGTTGAGTTTGATCTGGTGCTGTTCTGTCCCACTCTTGAGTTCTCCAAACCCTTGATGTCTGTTTTGCAGTGGCACTTTAATGCAGAAAGCTTCGTGTTATCTTGTGGCTGCTTCAAGTCAGCTTGCTTTCAGGCTTAAATTCACAAAATTACAGCAAATCTTCAAAGCTATTTAGAAAGTCTTACATCCCCTCTGGTGGTGGTAGGTCAAATGTAATACCTGAGGGTTCTGGATGTTAGGTACTTTTTTAATTACCTGAGAATTAAAAGTAGTATTCTTAAGGAACTTTTTTTACCTTCTAAGCTGAAAATTCCTTTCCACATTACTTGAGCCTTACCCAGCCTCAGTGTGAGCTTTAGGAATCTCTGACTAATACTTCAAGTAGAAAAGACTTCTTTTTTTTTTTTTTCCTTTCTCTTTATTTTCTTCTTCTCCCTCCTTTCCTCAGGGCAACAGCCATTCTGGCATACTTACCCCAGGAACTTCTAGGTACTTCGTGTTATGAATATTTTCATCAAGATGATATAGCACATCTTGCAGAATGTCACAGACAAGGTACGGTTATTAATAATTCAGGAAAGAAATTTTGTTCAAAATACCGGGAACAATTGTTGTGTATTAAAGGAAACCAAACAGACTTGAAAAGATTTGGGTATTGCTTTAGTCAAGAGCACTGTGCTGTATGTGCCAAACACTGATTATCTTAGACTTGCATGGATTTGTAGGGAATATTTGAGGTTCAGGGTGGGTGAGGGGGATGAGGGAGGAATAGCATTTTTCTTGAGGGATGTGGGGAGGAATTAACAGGGTTTTCCCTGACAAGGGCTCTATTGATGTTGTGATGCCTGTTTGACACAAATTACTTGCTTTCTTCCTGTCTTCAGTTTTGCAGACAAGAGAAAAAATTACAACTAACTGCTACAAGTTTAAAATAAAAGATGGCTCTTTTATTACATTGCGGAGTCGCTGGTTCAGTTTCATGAACCCTTGGACCAAAGAAGTAGAATACATTGTCTCCACAAACACAGTCGTTTCGTAAGTGCTTTTCACTCAGCAGGGGCCTGGGAATGCCCATTGCTTTGCCCTTTCCTCAAGTGAGATTGGACCTAAATATGTGCACACCTTCTGTGTGACAATAGGTGTCTTCTCCAGACAACACCCCAGGGAGAGGGGCTTTAGTTTAACAATTGCAGTAGTTTAATTTCTGGTTGCTAAAGCTTGCAGAAAATAGAAATATTTTCTTCCTTTGGGAAAAATTTGAGACAATTCGGTCCTTTGTAGGAACTTAAGGGACTCGCATTTCTTTGCTTTGGCAGGTATTCCTCCCCCTTTTCCCTTCTCTTGAGGTGCCTTCTCAGCAGAATAATTGCTGTAGAGGAGTTCTGTGCTGAGAGAAGCTGTTGGGGTCCTGCAGTGCACACTTTGAGGTGGAACAGGGCCGTTGATTTCTGTTGTTTATCCAGCCCTGGTGTCAGTCACAGGGGTGACACTGACTCACACACCGCTGAAACCCTGAAGCGTTCCATGCTGCAACTCTGGCTGCACGACTTGGGGTTTAATCCCTGATAGGGTTTTCTACCTGTAGGGTGTTCTCTCACTGATTTTTCTAATCCTTGCACTCCACAGCACCACGGTCCTGGACAGCGGGGACGCGGCCTTTCCCCAGCTGGCGGCGTCCCCGCACAGCATGGACAGCGTGCTCCAGGCTGGAGAAGGTAACTCCCGTGCCCAGGGAATCTCTGGCTGCTGGGCCTTGGGAGCAGCTCATCCTGCCTGCACACAGTTGCTGCCCTTCTGCACTGAGATTGGTTAATATCCTAAGGAAAATGAGGTTTAGCTTTGCGTCTGAGCCACAGCTGCTGAGGGTTGCTGTTGTTAAATATGCATTTCCAGAAGCAGGCAATTATCCGTTCTGGATAAGCAATGCTGAGCCCTTTTCTGCCCCCTCAGTGTGGGCTTTTCTCTGCTTGGAGTGTATCAGGCTCCTTCCTGACAACCTCCCAAGTGCTGTGCAAGTGTGAAACCATATTACAGTAACAGCTCCTAACTGGTCAGACCTCATTTCTCCCTCTGCTTTTAGATTCCTGCAGTTACCTGCAGGGGCTTGATTTGCAGTCATCAGGTACCTTGGGCTTATCCCATATTGAATGGAATATGCACTGGCAAGTTCATCACAAAAAGCAGAGAACAGACAAGTTTGGAGAAGAGCCTGTTTGGGCACAGAGTAGGGCAGGTCTGACAGTAGCAGCTCTGGACAAGAGGTAGCACCAGATGCTCAATTCTGAAAGAGAACAGCCCCATTCTGAAAGAGCTGGGGTCTGTTCTGTCCCTGCTGGCACAGAGGGACATCTGAGACCCAGCACAGCTCAGTGCATGCCAGAGCTTTTCATCCCTTTGAAGGCACTCACCAGTTGGTGGAACTGTCAATAAATCCAGTTCAGAAGGTCCTGCAGTGGCTCAAAGCCTAAGCACAACTGCCCTGTGGAGAAGATTGCAAGCTTTTCTCTGACCTTAAAATTTCTACTCTTCAGGTGGCCCCAAAAGGACCCATCCCACTGTGCCTGGAATTCCAGGTGGAACAAGAGCTGGGGCAGGTAAAATAGGGAGGATGATTGCTGAAGAAATCATGGAGATTCACAGGTGAGAGAAAACGCTGAAGTTAAGTTGTTTTATTACTGTTCTTTAAGAGGAATTAGACTTCCTTAATTTCCTCTGAAAGAATAATATATTCAAGCTGAATAAGGAATGATCCAGCTGTATTTCTTAGACATCTTACAGATTCCTGTTCAGCATCCCTGAGGCAGTCAGCCCCCACAGGGAAAGCATGAAGTTACAGCCTTCCAGCTTCCTGTTGCAAAAGAACTGATAATGGCATCTTTTTTGCAGTGGTGGTGATGATGGCCTGTTTACCAGAAACAGGAGTTAAAAAGAGCAGCTACCTGGAAACAAATCCATTCCAGACTGTTCTTTTCCCTGTGACTTGAGGCTGTGAGTGGCACAACCTCCAAATGCCAAAGCTATCGACTGTGTGCCAAAACAGCGACGTTTGTTTCCATGCAATCCATTCACTCAGATGCTTTTGGAGTTGTTAGATGTGCGTGATGAGCTTGTGCAGTTCCCCTGCAGCTCTTGGAGCAAGGACACAATGCTGGGGCCTTCCCATGGCAGTCAGGCTGTGGGGCTGGGTCAAGCACAGGGTCACTAAGGGACTGTGGGGATCCCCAGCTGCTTCTCATGTTCTCACCTCTGTGAGCAGCTGCTTTCAGTGGGTACCACTTCATTTCTGTTGGCTAAAAATCCCTGTTCCTCATGGAATTCCTCTTGGGAGGCGTGTTCCCTTTCCTGTAAAAGGGGTCTCGCCCAGCAGATGTTTAGTGGTAGCAATTTAACTAGACTGAGCTGCAGTCCTGCAACACATTCAGTCTGTTCCCCATAGTTTTGTTCCTTCTGTGGGCAGGAGACTCCCTCCATCCTGACTTGAGCCAGCAGCAGACCTCTCCCTAAGGCTTCATTCTTCTCTATAGGAATAGGAAAAAGGGGAAAGAGAAAAAGAAGAAAAACATGGCTGACCCAATACTTTGAAGCTTAACCATCCTTTTTAGTAGCTGTACAACATTTAATTAGCCCAAGTGAGTGTAGTGGTGCTGTTACCACCCATGTTTGCATTTCAGTTTGGACCCTGGGTTAGTTCCAGTCCTTTTTCAGCAGCTGTTACTATTTTCCAAAGCTGCCTTCTGTTCAGCTTTCCCAAGGGATCTCTGCCAAGGAGAACATTCCCATTTCCATTGCTTTTCTCTGTAACTACCCCTCCTCCCTTTAGTCTGGAGATTTGTTGGTTCTACAGTCAATACATTATTCATTATTAACGATGTTTGATCAAGCTATGGAAAATGGAAGTGAACAATGTGGCTTTGAGCAATCACAAACAATCCAGTGTCCAGTGGACTTCTGTAGCACGAGCTGGCTGGAGGAGTCTGGGTTACTGTGACTGGGGCAGCTGGAACTCTTAGCTGGTGGAAATTGAAGTAAAATACTCAAAAATGAGGCTTTCCTTAGCAGCCAGGACCTTTTCCTTTCGACTCTGTGAAGGCTGTACAGGAAAAAAAGAGAGAGGAAATAAAGCTTGCAGACCAGGCAGGCTGGATTTACACAGGACCATTGGTCTGGCTGCAAATAACAGCATTGCTGCTCCTGCTGGTGTGAGGAACACTGAAAAAGGGAGATGACAAAAATGAAGCTCATGCTTTTAGCACCTGATACTGAAGTTGGCATTTAAAACTCCCCAGTCTCTGAATCGCTTGTAAATCCATGCCCTGTTTTATGCATGTTTTAGGATAAGAGGATCATCACCTTCCAGCTGTGGCTCAAGTCCCCTGAACATCACCAGCACCCCTCCACCCGACACATCCTCGCCAGGAGGGAAGAAGGTAAAAACAAGTTTCCCCCCCCCGGTCCGGGGGCAGTCAGGGCCGGGGACACGGGATTGCGCTCAGGGAACAATTCCTGGCTGCTGGGCTGGGAAAGGGACTGAGCCGAAGCCCTGCGGTGGTCGCGCCCCCTGTACAGCAGTGCCGGCAGGGCAGCGAGCAGCACTTCCCGAACTCCAGCAGTGTTTGACACTCAGCGGCCCTTTAGGTTGTGTTTTCTCAGCAGAGCTGCGAGGAGCAGCTCGCCTCGTCTCTCTCCATCCTCCAGAAATTCTCTGACGCCCCGTGCTGGTGAGCGCCGGGAGCGCTGGCACCGGAGCACTGGCCGTGCCCGAGTGAATCCCACCAGTGTTCCTGTGCTGCTGTAGCACAAACCAGGACAATTCCCTGCTTGCCTGGGCACGGAGAGGTTGTTTTTAAGTCAACACTGTGCACCTGCTTTGCTCTGAGATTGCTGGAGTAGCACTCGGGTGCCATAACCAGCACTGAGCCACCTGAATTCTTGTCCTGGCTGCTTCCAGCAATCTCGAAATGCTTATGGAAGTTCTATCCAAAGCAAGAACACTTATCCAGATCCTTATGCGCTGCTTCAGACTTACTTAACCTTTTTTTCTCAGAAACGATGACTTGCTTGTAAGAATTGCTTGTACTGGAACAGACAGTAAATATTTCTGTCTATTCCCAGCTCTCTTTTTCTTGAACTAAAACTCCAAGTTGGGACAGAGGTGTTGTGTGGACAACATGTCCACAGAATACGGGCTGCTGACATGGCATAAAGGAAAACAGAGGTGGAGGGTTGGGTGTTTTCAGCACCCCCTTGATATTTCTCCTTCTTTAGAAGATTGTTATAAACCACAGGGTTATTTTGGGAAGTCCATCTACTCTACACTAAAAATTCCAGCATAGGACAGTTTAAGACTTAATGCACCATTTCATGCTGCTTTAGAGCTTCTGTTTTGTCTTTCAAGATCTTGAATGGTGGCACTCCCGACATTTCTTCAGCTGGGCTGCTGTCTGGGCAAATCCAGGATAATTCTGGGTACCCGTATTCCGACAACTCCTCTATCCTAGGTAAGTGAAGTCACACAGGAACACCCTCACTCCTGGCTAACCTCACGTGGACACTGCAACCAGAGGGTTGCTTTTAGCAGTGACTCGCTTTTACCATCTGCGGGCTCCAGCCGAGGCACAAAGCCCACAGCCGAGCACCCCGAGTGCCCGGCAGCCTATTTTGTACACTTACTTTGTACTGGCAGTTCCTCGGGTAGTGCTCGGAAGCCCCTTTTCCGTTGCCCAGTCAGCGTGAGGCAGCTCGGCTGCTCTCCCCCCGCTGGGGCCTGGCGCTCGGGACGTCCCCGGGAGGCGCGGGGGCCAGCGTCTCCCCTCTGCCACCCAGGGGCGTCCCCGGCCCCGCAGCCCGGGGGCAGCCAGGGGAGCAGCCCCACTGAGCCGCTGTGTGCCCCGCAGGGGAGAACTCCCACATCGGCATCGACATGATCGACGCGGAGCAGGGCTCCAGCAGCCCCAGCAACGACGAGGCGGCCATGGCGGTCATCATGAGCCTGCTGGAGGCCGACGCGGGGCTCGGCGGCCCCGTGGACTTCAGCGACCTGCCCTGGCCCTTGTAAATGATGCAGCACCCGAGATCCAAGTGCATTTACTGGTGGAGGCTCTGTGCAACTCGTGGGACTGAGAAGCTTTTATGTGGGAACTTCATAAAAGCTGTGTCAGAATGCAACTCATCCTACCATGTGTAACTTCAGACAAAGTGGAATAACCTGCTACAGTGTTCTGTGATTTGGTTAGCTGTGTATAGCTCGCAATACTTGTATATTTTGGATTCTGTTGTTTGAAATTTTTTTTAAATCACTGTGCAACTCACTGGCATCAGTGGTAGCTTTTATATGCAAACGACCATTTCAGATGTATGGTGTGTTTTTACACTGCAAAACAGTCCCCATGTGGATATTTCTTATACTAATTGTACCATAAAGCTGTTTATTCTTTCTTGTAAGAATCCTTTACTATAAATATTGTTAAAGTGTAATGTATTAGACAGTTAAATATTTTTAAAATAAATGTTTCCCTTGTTCTAAGATGGAGCATTTACTTTGATAAATAAATTTGATAAAACCCTGCTGAAGGTGCATGCTAGAAGCACTCGGTATTTATCATTTCTTTAGCCTTGGGGGAAAGGGGATGAAAGCCAGTGCCTTACCTGCACTTACATGATTTTGTCATGACAGTAAATTCCCAGAGAAGCTGTTGTTACTTACTCCTAGATCCAGGTTTATCCTGAGAAAACACAACAGGCAGGTGCGTTGAAACAGGCTGATTATCTTTAAGAAATACTTGTTTTTCACTTAATATTAACCATCCTTCCCCTGAGGAAAGAAAATCGACTACTTGCACAATGCATAATTCACAGATAATTCAAGCCCATTAAAATAATGGAAACTTTATTTGCATGAAAAACCTGTTTACAATCATTAATAAATGAAGAATGAACCATTTGCATTTTCCTATTTCATGACGCTTATGAAAAATGTATTAAATAAATATCTGTGAACAGCTTAAGGTAAGGCAAAATTTAAGATAAAGCCCCTGTCCGTTGTTCACAATTTTTGAACATGGCTCACGCTGCAAACAAGTGAAAAAATTCACTAAAGAACTTGAACAAGATGTTACATGGGTCATTGAATCACGTCCTCAATCCAAAAACCCAAGAGTAAGTAGTTTTGTGCTCAACCATATACAATAACTTTAAAAGGGTCAATCTATTCAGAGCAAAACTATGTACAGTTAATACCTTTGATAGAAGCACTTTGTTAGTATTGTGCAATACATTTATAAAAAATGGCTTCAAATTCCATTTCTCAACCATTTGTAAAGTGCTACTATCAATTCCCACTCTGCTTCCTAACCCTGTGCCACGGCAGCGTGGCCGGGGCCGCGGAGCGGGGCCAGGCCAGCTCGCGAGTCACCGACGTCACAAACCTACTGGTAAACACAGACACGAACGTCACCGAGCCCAGCGCTGGAGCTGTGCTCCTCCCAGAGCAACCAGGCACCCCCCGGGGCCGTGCCAGGCGCCCGCTGCAACATCCTAAACACCGGAACACAATGGAGAAACTGGCATTGTGGCGTGGTATGAGCTGAGTAGAGTCACTGTAGGGAGCATGCTTGTGGCGGGGCGGGCGATCAGAGCGGGGGGTTCTGGCCCTCGGCCTCCAGCTCGCTGCTGCTGGGGGCGGGGTGCATGGGCAGGATGTCCAGCTCGTCCACCTGCGGCGTGGGGTGCATCACCACCAGCTGGTCCTGCGGGATGTCTGCTGCTGCCGCCGCCAGGTTGGTGATGGATTTGCTCTTCACGCACTGGAAGTCGACGTGCCGGCTCTTCCCTTCCTCCTTCTCCCACGACATGCGGATGAACGGCCGCTGCACGTAG
>WAAG01053506.1:6000-16274 GCA_013390105.1 Tichodroma muraria | reverse complement strand
AATCCCTGGTTCACTTAACAACTGTGCCAGATTTATGACTGTATGAAAAAGACCAGAATTCCCACTTATTTTACGTTCATACTCAATCTCAGTTCACTTTAACTTTTGACTATACCGCACAGTGCTCATGCTATTCTCAAATTCCAACGAAACAACATTTTTTGGAAGAAAACACTCAGAGCTGTCCTGTATTTCTGTTCTCTAGGTTGAATAATTTCTTATTTTATGATAGTAATTCCCTTTAAGCTCTTTACACTTCCATTATTAACTAGGGTCCTTTGTAAAGCAGTGAGTCATTAGGTCCAGTTGGCTGTGCTTCAACTGAAATTACAAAAATGAAGGACTATTACTGAAGAGACTGGAAATTATGCTAATTAAATGTCAGAAGTTGCTGGAACTTCTGTTATTTTTAACTTGGATAATGCAAGAGTGAATGGAAACTAAGAGTATTAAGTTAAAGCATCTGCTCCCTTTTCTTCTTTACTGGAAGCCCACTCTGGGAATGCACTGATGTACCTTGAGATCCAAAGGGAGCTTGTTGGAAGTGAAGACACTCAACTTGATTTGAGGCATACTGATTTTCAGATTTTCAAAGTAGTATCGTTTTTGTCCTCCGCCTTGTTCAACAACCTTCTCATGGAGGTTTTCATCATACTTTTCAACCTCTGCATCCAGACAAAACACAGGAATCAGAACCAATTAAAGATAAATAAATATGGGGTTAGGAATGCACACTCTGTTAAGAGTTAACAATCCTCTACACAAATAAAAAGTACGTGTGACTGCTGGTGTAGCCAGCAAAATTACTCATGCCTTGTGACACGAAGTTGACCTCTGAGGCTCAAGGATTTTTGTCAGATCTCTCTGCATCTCTAAAACCTGTTATTTGAGCTTTCAATCTCACTTCTAATTTCTCTTTATCAGCACACAGAAACAAGGAGATAACACATGACTGTGCAATGTTCCTACTGTGCAGTCGTGCTCTTACAGTCTGTTTTCCTCTCTCTACTTTCTCTGTAACTCCTTACACACTTTACTAGGAATATAATGTGCAAAGCAAGCTTTCAAATATTCACTACACAATGGACAACATGCCTACATGGAAGAAATCCAGTAAATCAATTTACATGAAGAGCGACTCAAATTTGGTCGATGTTAATAGGCTCATTTTTGTTATTTGTAAGAGCACCTGGGTGGTGTGAGGAAGCAGGGCAAAGACAAAAGATGACCAAGTCTTATGAACTCAGACTTACGAAAAATAAAACATGCTAACTGTAAATGAGAAAATCATTCTTGTCTGAATCTAGGATGACATCAGCAGATAAACTACAAATAATGTACAGTAAGTAAGGAAAAAAAAGAGCAAAAGGAACAGGGTAAACCGGAACAAAGGGGAAATTAAATGAAAGGCTAAGAGCAAAACTCAAAATTTTTACTTCTTCCTCATCACTAGAGATTTAAGCTTGCAAGTCCTCTGTGAAGTGCAATACTGTTATTTTTCCAGTGACAATTCAGAGGATACTGTGGATTAGCAAGACAGAACTCTGGAGCATCATTTGTAGGCTTGGCCCCATTTGGAATCATGCCAAAATAGTTCTTTTCCTGTGACAGTTATTATGTAACAATACACAGGCTACTGCATAATACAAGTGACATTTTTAATTGCCACTCTAAAACAAACATTTCAGGAAGTTTCCAAAACACTAAAATAGGAGGATTAGAATAGCATCTATGAGATCAAAAGATTGAAAAGGTCTGTCTTGCTTCAGTGAATGAAAGAAAACTTACATTACAATTAAAACCAGGGGTATGGATGCCACAACAAAGGTCAGACAAAATTTTCTTGCAGTGAAGCAAGAGGAACTGCCCAAGGAACAAATTAACACAGATCCCACTTCTAGCCCTGGGTTAAATAAACAAACTAAACGAATCACTAAACAAAGTGTCTTGCTAAATTAATAACACAATTTCTTTTATCCCAGTTCAGATGAATCCAGATACAGGAACTGAAAATGAATACTGAACTCCTTCCAGAGCTGTACTTGGGCCATCACCTGAGCTCTGCAACAGGCACAACACCCATGAACAGCTTCACAGGGCCCACTGAGGCATTTCCAGCCCTGTTCAAGGGTGGGAGGTTCCACACAGCCAAGAGTGTGCCGGTGTTTTCTATTTATTTTATACGCAAAGATCACAGTACTGCTGTACATTGTAAAACCGGGCTGTGCAATTTTATACCACACCTGATTCTGACTGATCGTAGCCAAAGAAACTCAACAGCTTCAGAAGCAGTTTCTCCTCAATTTGAACGGTGAACTTTCGGGCAGTGATCATCAGGTGCTACAGAGATAAACAAGTCTCAGTTTACAGCATTAACACCAGAAATATAATCCATGTAAGCTATTAAAAAGGACAGCATGCTCTATTTCAATGGAATATTTTCACTTTCATGGATTTGTAGCAAGACTCCCACCTTCAAAATGTCTTTGGTAGCTTTTTTCACTTCAAGTTATCTACAACTAGTGAGGATTATTTGAATTTTGTGGAGGGTGTTGTACTTTATTACCTAATCCTAACACTTCAAAATCTTAGCTGCATTTCCAGCACTAAAATCAGCTGCTTTTCAAAACAGAGTCAAAATACATGCGTGAAGACTCCAAGTGAGAAAGTAAGTCTTGACAACCAACTCAGTTTTGCCCTCACAGTACATAACACAGTTGGTGGATAAATTTACAACTGTTTCCAAACGGCTGCAGTGCACAGAACTGAGTTTTTGCAGCAAGATAACAGCTTATCAGAGAGAATTTATAACCATGTACTCAACTCCTGAACAGCAAAACATAGATATTCTGGTTCACTGTGCTACAGTTCTCAGGAGAGAATAACTGCCTTGAAAAGTAAGATCACAGACACGCACAGACAGGGGTCTGGACTGATTTGTCACATTTTCAAACATGCTAATTACCCTGTTCATCACTGAACTGCAGCTTTGAACACTGTGAACATGAGAAGGTGGACACTGTGTCCTTTAAGCTTCAGAACTGATTCAACAAAGTGTATTTCATAAACTACTGAATTCAGATTCCAAGCAAAAATTAAGAACAGGAAAGGTCATTTAAGCAATGGAATATCTACGTTACACCAACAAAAAATTGTGGTTTACCTTGTATATATCAGTCAGTGCATTTTTACTGGGAAATTTCATGGCATTGACTTGCACAGCAGGCCCAGGGTCCAGAGGCTCATTCTCACTCATCCTGGGTGTCAGAAAGAGCATAAAAGGCCGTGTGGTGCCAATAAGTTGGTTGTCCACCTACACAATGGACAGAAAACAGAATTGAAACTCCAGTGATATTTAGGAATTAAAATTTCAGTCACAGCTATAAACATTTTTCAAACCTATTACAACTCAAAAAACTGTAGAAGATTCATGAATAAATGAATTTGTTTCAAAATGGCAAATACCTGTATATCGTGCACACTGAGCTCTAGCACCTGACTGGTTGAGAGCTGAGTGTAGTGGACATTGATTCTGGTGAGGCTTGCAAACACAAGCTCTTCAGGGACTTTATTGACCAAAGACAATCCTATTCCACCTTCCAGTTTCACAAGCACCTGAGAAAAGAATGGGAGAAAACCCACCACTAACAAACCAACACTGAAAAGACCTGTGATACCAAATACACATTTCTGCAAAGAAATTATTTTTTTTGAAGGATCACCTCCAGAGAGACTGAGCAGCTCACTGACAATTAGTCTTAGAATCAGGGGGGTTAAAGCATATTAACTCAAATTCTAAGAACAAGAAGTTGTAGCAGGTAAAAATTCATAACACGAGGTCATCATCACAAGAGGTTACTTACCATCACCCCCCTCCTGAAATCTAGAAAGGAAAATTAAAATTAAAAAAGACAAGTACTAGCTGTCATATCTTACTTCTAATTCCTGCTCTGTATCTGGATTTTTCAACTTGCGCAGATCTTGTTCCGTAACTGGAAGCTCTTCTCCTTCACTGAATGAACGATCATTTCTACGTTGGTTAAAATCAGTTATCTGAAAACAAATAAATTACTAGAATGATCCCTTTCATATATAAAAATAACAGCTACATTGTCCTACTTTAGCAAATTATCTTTCTAAAAAATTAAGGACAAGGAAAACTTCTGTAGTAACTACTTCTGGCTTATGATACTCCCATCCCCTTCGTGTCATTATAAAGGCAGCTTTTCATACAGATTTAAAAATGTAATACAGAAAAAGAATATTTCCAGTATAAGCAAAGAATAGAACTAAGTTCTAGTTAATGAAGGACTGTCACCTGCAGAACTCTAGTTGGCCCATCTGGGATGACCCTCACAGCCAGCACTCCTGAGCCAGGCCTCATCTTTTGGTTTGTGAATTGCTGTTCAGGTGGAACTGGCCCCAAAAGCTCAAGAGAGTTGTCAGGACCTAGAACAACTTCAGATCCATCATGAAGACCCTGTATTCCTCCCTTTGCCTGGAGAAAGAAAAAAGAGTAAGGAAAGAAAATTAAGTAATTAAGCAATAGGTAAATACTTCAGATAACTATTTACATATATTAATTTAAAACTGTATTTACTTTCCTCTCCTTATTCTTCAGAACTAAAAGAAGAGCAATCCAGCAGCATTTTACTTGATATTACTTAAGTTTCTGCTAACTCATATTTAATCAGTGGGCAGAAAAAAGGAACAGCCAAGATCGATAATTAAGTAATTGATAATTAGGCAGGTAATCGATAATTAAGTAATCCCACTGCACATTTAAAAAGGAAGCCATCACATCATCAAGGGCCATTTGAGTCCCTCATGGAAGTCCTTCTTGAAAAGCTTTCCAAAATGATAGGAAGCTTTTTAAAAGAGGAACCCTGGACCTGTAGATGAGAATGTAAATCCTTATTGAGTCAGCATCTAAAGACAGCAATACAGAGCTTTGCTGGTTGCTTCAAGTAGGAACTCGCTACGCTGCAGTAATTTGATCACAAATTGATCAATGCCATGTCATGGTACTAACTAAAATACTTATCTAATTTCTAATTTGAAGTCCAAGGGCTTTAATTATTTGAAATTCATAAGAACATTCAGATATCAACTTAAAACGTAAGCTGTTTGCACAAGTTTGTTTTGTTCTGTATTCTGAACTTGCCTCAAAGCTTTTAGTTCACTTCAATACTAAGCCCGAACGACTCTGTCATCTACAACAGCAACAAACAAAACAGGTTCAACATATAATCAGTACTGACTTGGACAACAAGTCCATGGATACCACAGGTCAGCTTCCCATCCCGAAAGCTCCACGTCTGGGTCGTGCTGCGCCGCTGATCCGGCCTCCTCAGCATCAGGGGCTCGTACCTGCAGGGGAAGCCTCAGTGCTCAGAGGATGCACCTCAGAACTTCTACTCTGCACTTGTGTTATTGCTGAACATTTATTTTGCCCCAGCTCATTTTCCTAATCTCTCTTCTGAAGTACTTTATCAACAGTCACCTGCTGAAAAGGCATTAGCCATGCTTTTTACAAGTATTTCCAAGTCACACAGGCGATCGTGAGATTATTTTATAAAACTAGATAAAATCCAGACCCTTCATGTGCCTTCAGAACAATATCTTTCCATATTCAGAGCATATCATATTAAGTATGTTTTCAAAGATACTGTTAGAAACCCCCATCAGTTTCCTGAGGAACTGCATTTCAATACCTGTTATCTGTGACAGCTGCCAGGCCTGCAATATCTAAAATCATACTGGAGTCCTCGGAGCGAGGAGAAGGTTTGTGGGGGTTATGAGGAACTGAAGAACCTTCATGGCAAAGCATTCCCGAGTCCGTCATCCTCCAGAGCTGGGATCTCTTTCCTGGCTCCTATTACAGAAAAGTTCAACATTTAAGTACAGTACAGAGCAAATATTTTTGTTCTGTTTTGCCATAGAGGCTTTGAATTATAATTCCTGGAATGACTTGTATATATTTAACTTCAGAGCCCTGAATTAGAATTAGAAACTAGTTTGGATAAAGGTTTCTGATGGAACTCTGATATTCAATGAATACACAACAGCAGCTAGGTGCAGAGCTGCATTTAAAAGCTGTTTGTTAATCTCAGCAATATTTAAACAGAGTTTCTATTTCTTAAGAGCTCCAGAAATAGATGACTTGGCTTACACTGCTCTCTAAGAGGAAGCACATCCTACCTTGTAACTTCATGAGAATATCTAACACACAATTACCACATTCTGTTGTCTTGAAGGCATTTACAACCTTTCTTGCTATTTTATTCCAATTCCCTTTTCTGTCACCTTTACCCCTATAAAAGTCCTATACAGAAGCATCACCACAATTCAAAGTAACCTGTCACTTTGGAATCTTTCTCTTCCCTTCAGAAGTTAGAACTGGTTTTTTTTTGATGTTGTCCTACTCTCAGCATTTGATTTTACTTAAGCACATAGCAACAGTATTATAAAAAAAAGTCAAATGTGTCCTGGTACCTTCTTTTTCAGCAAAACTCGTTGAGTCTTTGGAGAAACATCAAGGACAAGCTCTGCATTTGCAGCATCCTTATTTGAAGTAACTGGTCTCACACTTGGCTCCTGTAACCTGAAACACAGAGAAAACAGCATCATGTTTGTTCAGAGTAGCAGCTTCTTCTGTAGCATGAATTAGATCTGCACCAAAATTTAAACTGGAAGTTTACACTTCCAATACAGCCCGTCAGACTAACGTTTATATTGGGGTTTCCTCCCTTCTCGTTAGGAATTACCAGGGCAAGCTGGTAATTTGAGTACATTCTTAAAAGGGGCTTTGATTTCTCACTGGAACTAGGAACTTCACAGGCAAAACATGAATGAAAAGACAGTTTTCTACCGCATATTAAGGAAAATAACAAAGCCCTGTATCAATGTCCCCGAGCTGTTTTCAGTAGCATATAAACCAGTGCAAGCTTAAACCTCACAGGCATGTTGTAAATAGGTGTGGCTTGTGGTAAAGTGTCCTTTATACACCAAAAGACATTAGGTAGCCAGGGGGAGATCCCAAACATCCTGACTCTTCTGAGACCACATAGTGGGGTCACAGCAGATGCCAGATGCTAAATCCTTCTCACTGTGTGACAAAACAGTGTCAAGCTGCACCTCTAAAGCAAAGGTACTATGTACAAATGAGATAAAATACACAAATTACTGACAGCCAGACAACTTCTGAACTTGGCATTTCTTCTGCTAGCTACAAGGCAAACAAAAGTTTAACTCCATGTGGAAAAACTTTTGAATGGTAACCATTAAGAGAATAGTAATTTGATATTCATTAATTAAAGCTTAATGTGAACATTAAAAACATTTCCATCAAAGATAAAAAGAATTACCCTGAGAAAGTATATGTAGCAGCAATATAGATGAAGTTTTCATAGTAAAGCTGCTTGCTGTCTTGGAAGTCATTCATGCAGCAGACAACTTCTGAGGAGCCTGCTCCTTTCACTGTCAGCATGATGAAGGGAGGTAGGACTGGCTCATCCCATGCATAATCCAGAGAGGTCATGGGCTTCACCTCAGTGGACAGCCTGGGCTCCACCACCCCGTGCTGCTTAAACACAACTGGGACCTGTAACAGTCAGGAAGGAGTTTGATCATACAGGAACTGTTCATCAGACATCTTTTTGCTATCATTTGCTCATTTACCAGGAGCTGACAGCTGCATTTACCAGGAGTTGATGACTGAAACATGTTCAGATCACTTCTTTTTTTCCCCCCCAGTCATTTCCATATGCATATTCTTCCATTCAGAACTCAAGCAAAGAGAGTCTTAAAGGGACGAGAAACACCATCTTTGCTTTTATCTGTCATCTGTGGTTCAAAATGTCTGCAGGCCCATGGAGAATTTTAAACCCTGCTAATCTAAGTTACAAGACTAGAACAGATTAAACACCATCCCTCCCACTGGTAATACTTCTCTTCCTTATAAGACTTTTAAAGCACTCATGAAAGCCACAATGTTACCACTATTATTTGAAAAAGATGATGTAGCCATGTACTACCAATTTTTACTAGAACTTCAGAAAATTACAAGCATTACAGACAAATACACAGACTTTCATTTTATTCCATTACACAAGTTAGTCAGCTCCCACTTCTAACAAATACAGAAGAACTACTTTTATTACTAAAAAAAAGCAAAGGAAAAAAATATGGGGTTTGGTTCTTTTACCTTGGAAAAATTGTCAATGCGGAAAGGTGGTGGCAACTGGTCGGTGTCGCTGAACGCGATCCGGTACGTGGCTCCTTGGAGGGTAATTTCTACTCTTAAGAAGTAACATTTTCCCAGGGTGTCCCTGAACAAGAACACAGTGCAAGACAGGTAAACTTCTGATCTGCATTATCTGCCATGTTCAACAGCTGCTTCTATCAAAACACAGCAGCTGCAGAAGATTTACAGGTCACAGCTACCTCATATTAATGTGGAACGAATTGTTCTTGTTGACTTCAAAGCCCCCGGACCAAATGCAGTTTGGGACATCCATCAGCCTCACACACAACAGCTGATCATAATCATTCCGTGGCCAGTGGAACACGACACTGGAACCAGGGAGGGTGGAGATGTAGCCGTCAGGATTGGATGTTCCCTAGGAACAGAAATTGGTAAACAACTGGTAAATAATCCCAGCACTGAAAAATCCACTATTAACCTGTACACCTCTAAAATACAAACACAGCCCCTCTTCTATCGGGTGGATGCTGCTATTGGAATAATGAGGAAGATCCTCATAACCAGCCAACAATACTTCCAAGAACAACGTCTGCTCTTCTTGGTGAGCAGATGCTGTGACTAAGGGTAGTACTGTACTAAAAGTCACCACGAGGAAGCTTCTTACCCGACCTCTGGCAAATTCCCGCTGGACAAAGGCCAGTTTGTAGCTTGATTTATTGTCTAACAGGTACCGGGGAGCAAAGGTGACCATGCAGGTGTCAATGTAACGGCCCCTGCCTTTTTTAACATCAATACCTAGTAATAAAAACAAGGTGAAAATATAGCTATTATTTACAAAAGAAAAAGACAGCTGCCACAATACATTTCAGAGAACACAAGTTCTTTCTTGGGTTCCTGAGATGAAGTCTTTGTGCCTTATCACTGCCTTGCACTGGGCATTATTTTAAACAGTAAATGTAACCTTATGCCATCTGTTACCCTCTATTTCTCAAGTACAACTTAGATACTGAAGATAACTGAAGATAAAAAAACCCAAAACTATTCCCAAGTATATCTATGCAAGGAATTATTTCCCTTTTAAACATATGAAAAATTCCTCAGAAATTACTATGGAGTAACTTCCAGACTCTCATCTAATTCAAAACTAAAACCAGCTCGTACTTTATGTATACTAGGAGCACAAGGAATCCAGAAGCTGCACTCCTGCACATCAGCCTGTGCAGGCACCACCAAGCAAAAGCCACAGAAGCAGCACATGGCTGAACAGTTACAGTACACAGACACTCAAAATAATCAGGGTAATGTCATGGGATTTAGAATGTACTTGGAATTAACATACAGGGGGAATAAAAACACAGAAGCAGACAGAACAGTTTGACAATGTAGTTATTAACACTCAGTAATGAAATGCAAAATTAAAAATAACTCTAAACTAATTTTTAAGCTAATAAAGTCTGAAACAAAGATACAAAAATACTTAGAATACTATCTTTTGTTTAATGGTTTAAACAATTAAACTCTGGACCCTCAAAAACCTTTAAGAAGATAGGTTTCTCTTCTGCAATTGCTCTGTTTCTGGTGTCACTGACATCGTATCTCACTAAGAGTTCCACAGGGTTTTCCAGTGTTCCCATCACCACCTACCAATGTTATAGATGAGGCCTGGCCGGTTTCCATGCTGGATCACCTTAAGGGCCCTGACACCACTACCACCATCCAGGGAGAAACCCTGGCACCAGCCAGGCATACCTTCGGGATGGATTCCTTTTCCAACCCGCATCGTGCAACTAAGGGCAAGAAGAAAACACGAAGGTTTAGTCATTTAAATGATTTAAATTTAAAGGATCAGGTAGCAACACGATGCTGGTGCTCAAATGCGTGTCCAGATAGATAAAGAACATCTGTGTCTGGATACAGAAGCATTTGAAACCATGATAAATCTCTTACTGAGTGACTCATTCTGCATTTCTGCCATAAGCCCCTTCAACACATTGGTAAGGAGTCAGTGGCCATGTCCTGTAAAAAGCTTGGCAATTTCCAGACTGATTAATCACCATAGCATCTGTGT
>WAAG01053503.1:95846-124527 GCA_013390105.1 Tichodroma muraria | reverse complement strand
CTGCTGAGGCAGAAATTGCTCTGTGTATTTTTCAGCAGCACTGAACTGATTACCTGAGAGTAGTAATACACTTGTCTGCTTTACTTAGTTGTCATAGGAGAAAATATTAATACAGCCCACTGCAGTATACAGAATCATTCTTAAAGATTGATCATATGATCAATCTCAAAGAAATTAGTAGCTTACAATTCTTTCAGCTTCCAAAGCAATCAAGATTTTCATTAAACTAAAACTCCAATAAGTGTTTCATAGTCTGCCACAAGAGAGGACTTGTGTTTTGTACAGGAGAACATGGCCAGACAGACCACTAGAAGATCAACCTTGCAATTCAGAACAGTATAAACCAACAGAATCAGAAACGCTAATCTCAAAACACACGCAGAGTAGAAGGGGAAACCATTTAAGATAAATCAAATTTATGTTCTGGTCTCCAAATGACACAGATAAAATAGTGGATGCTTTCCCATAGGACCCTATTGGCTCAGATCATATTTTAAGACCTCAAAAAAGAACATTTCTTTCTCAAATTACTATCGCCACATGCATAATATTATATAAGCCCCTTTTTGTGGGGCTACTTGAAACACAAAATTCCTTTGGACTTACCTGCCCTAGGTAAATTCACAGTCAAGAGTCTCCTCTGGGGAAAAAAAAAAAAAAACTAACAAAAAATTAAAGGCACAGTGTATCAATGTACATGTAGCAGATGAAAGCTAGAAAAATTTGGGGAGGACAGAAGAGTGGTTTCATTCCCTCTCATACAGTGTGTTTGAGCAGGAAATGTACTATCACTACATTTAAGTAAAAGATCAGTCACCTTAACCAGCAACTTGAGAAAAAGAACGAAAGAAAGAAGAAAGCCCAAACAAAGACAACAACAGATTTAAACCCAGAATTGTTTTCTCATATCAATACTAAAACAGGCTTTCAAAGGGTAACAATTCTCAGCTGGACAAGATGCTGAGTCTGTGGGGTCACAAATCAGGTTTCGGCAAATCCTGAGCCTGTAGAAATTCTCACTGTTGTACTGAAGGCAAGATGGTCACTCTGGCAAGTTTAAAATAATCTTAGTTGTTTATAAGTCCTGTGTTATAAGGAATGTCTTTGATAGGTGACCTGAGATTAACCTCCTCTTACTGTAACAAAATGACCATTGATTTAAAATTTATCTTAGAGAATTGAGATAAATTGATTGACTGATAGATTATCTTTCTAAAAACAGCATTAGTATTCTCCTAAAGTCAGGTTGTAAGATCACAGGTCTTTTGCCATACCTCTGACTGCAGTGTGTAGTACAATAAAACACTTTGCCAAAATACATAAATTCTTATAGATTTTAATCTACAAATCTATTCATTAGATACTTCTATCAAGTCTCTCTTGGCAACAACAGCACCAAAGGGATTTCTACGTTTTTCTCTCATCCACTGTGGATAAAATTCACAGAAGATACCTATGTTAATTAGACCTAAAGAGTGTGATAAAATATTACTATTATTAATACCAGTACAGAAAAAAAGAAAGAATCCAAATGAGCCAGGTGTCTGAATATTCTCCATTAAATAAAAAAATAGGTAGGTAAATAGATAAATAAATAAACTAAAAGCAAACCTCCCACCATTGGTGGTCCATTCTGTCTATCTCAAAATCAGAAAACAAGTCTCTTGTAAGATGAGACCCAAACTATCATTTTTTAAAACTGCAGGCTAACAAAATTAACATTTTTTCAAGTTCACATACGATTTTTTCTTGCACTGTAAAACTGAAACAAAAAAGAGCAAAACATTCTTCAAAGATTCCCGCAAAAATACTGACTTAATCAAGTAATTGGCATTTAAGAGACTACAAATCTGAGCTAAAACTTCACTACTGCCATCACAGTAAAAATATTAAGCGACTTGGGGTCAGCTGAAGAAAGAACTTACATTTATTTCATTACTTTGAGATTATTGCAGACATTTTGGTAACAAAAATATGAAAGATTACTGCAATGCAGTTTTTGACAGATAATATTTCCTGTCGAGACAGAACAGAAAGAACTGTAGAGCTTCAAGATTGTAATCGTTTTGTACATTTCTACCCACAAAGTACTTCTTTAGGCAAAATATTTCACCCCTGCAGCTGCTACCTCTTAGATGTACTGCCACCCTTCATCTTCATCCTCCCACAACCGGAAAGAAAGGAAGAAATGACAAGGCAAAGTTTTCAATCTTAAAACAAGAAAGTTTTTACAATAGAGCAGGAATAGATAAAAGAATCCCATGTGCTTTATGAGTTTCTGCAATTATATCGACAGTAAGATACTGTAAGTTGCTTCCTTTCTCAAGTCGGCATTAAAGACACCCAGGCATTTGCAAAACCATGTTATAAAACAAACACGAATTTATATGAGCTTTTGCTAACAGATGTCTCCCAACAGGGGTCAATGACAGGTTGTTCTTCCCCAGCCCAGATTTGCAATCTGTTCTTATCTGATTCAGTATCTTATTGTTTTGCTGTTCAAAAGAATTATATGTATTTTAAACACCAAGAAACAAGATCAGGTAAGACAAAGGCTTTATATGAATCTCTAAAGCTGTGGGGGCTTTGATCCAAGTTTATCTGCACAGCCTTCATCTGAAAGACAGAAGTTTGGGTAAAGTAAAACTGATTGCAAGGGACAATAGAGAGATGCTATTCAAGAGGTGGTGGATATGTCTAAGGGAATTAGACAAAATTTACAAGGAAACGTAAGAACTCTCAAGTACATGGCAGGCTTATGGGGTTTCTTTGTGGAAATAAGGGTTTGGGATTTTAATAAAAATAATAGTCCAACAGAAAGAGCAGCAGACAAGACTGGAAGGTGATTTTAAGAACTGACAGGTAAGCATGAGAAAGACTTCTAATGAAAGCTTTCATCTCTGCAGAAAATTAACCAGAACAAAATCAAGGCCAGTTTTTGTCACCCTGTCCTGGGCTGATGAATTGTATCCCCATTCAGATACAATTGTTATATAATTTTGTCGGACCCCATCCAGAGGTTTCTTCCCAAATTTGCCCTAAACCAGGACACACCCTAACTTAAATCTTATGAACTTTTACAAGCTAAAATATAGAGATACATTACAGATAGCTGAAGGTACAAGCAGTACATTTCCATTTTTCGGGTGGAAAAATTTCCATTCCATTTCCACACAGGAAGTCTGCACTACAGCCATCCCAAGTATTGTTTTGTAAGTCACATCTCCACTTTAATCAACAGATTACAACACTCTTACAACAGTTCTAGAGAACTATCGCCAGAAACAGTAAAAACTAATCTAATTTTGAATACAGTGAAAACAACAGGCAAAATTTTGAAAATTACGTCACTTAACAAGACATTAGGATTTTAAGTGCCTTTGTGTATGGTACTGTCTGAGGAGACACTTTTGGTGCTCATGCAGCCCTTCGTAAAGTCAGGTCCTCAAAATATTGCAGTTTGAAGGAAAAAACAAGTCATTAATACGCAAACAGAATTCTTGTGCTTGTAGCTTGAATTTGTTCTTTTGTAGTTCTGAGCACACTTACAACTTGGCAGATATAACTACTACATTCAAAAGGTTCCTTTGCACCTAATGCTTGCTTAGTCAAACCTGATTCAGCCCACAGAACTTATATCTTTTTCATGTTTCTTTATATGTTTTTTATATTTTTATACATTATTTTCACAATATTTATGTATTTTTTGGCTTTCAGTCAGTGACTGCTGTCAACTTTGCTCATTTCGTGATCATGGTAGAGCATCATGCCTTGTCTAACACTGACCATGCGTCCCCCAAACACTGTGAGACTGACAACTTCAAGTCCATATTTGTTTATACATTAATAGGAACAAGAGGGCAACTAAGGACTTTGTTTCACAGAATCACAAAATCAATTAGGCTCGAAAAGACCTCTGAGATTATTGAGTCCAATCTCTGACCGAACACCACCACATCAACCAGACCCTGGCACAAAGTGCCACGTCCAGTCTTTCCTTAAACACCTCCGAGGATGGTGACTCCACCACTTCCTGGGCAGTCCATTCCAAAGTCTAATCACTCTTTCTGTGAAATTCCTCCTAATGTCCAACTTAAACTCCCCTGACACAGTTTAGGCTATGTTCACTTGTCCTGTCACTTTTTACCTGGGAAAAGAGACTGACCCCCACCTGGCTAGAGCCTCCTTTCAGGTAGTTGTAGAGAATGATAAGGTCCCCAAGAGCCTCCTTTTCTGCAGGGTAAACACCCCCAGTTCCCTCAGCTGCTCCTCACAGCACTTGTGCTCCAGACCCTTCACCAGCTCCGTTGCCCTTCTCTGGACACGCTCCAGCTCCTCAATGTCTTTCTTGTACTGAGGGGCCCAGAACTGGACGCAGGATTTGATATGCACCCTAACCAGTGCCGAGTCCAGGGGGACAATCCCTGCCCCGGTCCTGCTGGCCGCACTATTGCTGATACAGGCCAGGATGCCATTGGCCTTCTTGGCCACCTGGGCTCACTGCTGGCTCATATTCAGCCAGCTGTCGACAAGCACCTCCAGATCCTTTTCCGCTGTGTCACGCGATGGAATGTCCACGCTCCTGAAGCACCATGCCGGTGTCCGCCACCCCTCCAGCAAAGAGCGAATAGCGGATACAGCGAGGCGCTCCCGACCCCCGCTGCCAGGCCGGGGGCTCCAGCCCACCGACCCGGGGCAGGGCCGGCAGCACCGGGGCTGCGGCCCAGCGGGCGAAGGCCCCACTGCGGGCGGGGTGAGAGTGGGGAAAGGCAGCACACGCTGCACGGCTCTAAAGCAAGACTAGGAGCCGGGGCTGAGCCCAGCCGGGGCTGAGCCCAGCCGGGCGCCGGGAATGGCGGCCAGGTGCCCCTCCTCCTGAGCCGAAGCCTCCCGAAAAAGCGCTACAGCCCGGCGGAGGAGCGCCGGCAGCGCGGGGGGACTCCCTGTGCNCGGCCCGGCCCGGCCCGGCCGGCCGCCCAGCCCCCGGGGCCTGAATAACATCATCCGCCACCAGCGGGTTTTCCAGGGGACTGACACCTTCCGTGCGAGGGGCTGTGAGGGTGGTGAGGCATTGGACGAAGCTGCCTCCCTAGNAGGCGGAAAAGGAGGAGGAGGCGGTGGGCAGAGCAAATACGCACCTTCCCCGCGCAGGTCGAGCGGCGGCGCCGGCACAGCCCTGTCCCCCGGCCGGCTGCGGACGNCCAGCTGGGATGGGGCTCCGGGCAACGTGATCTACTGGAAGGTGTCCTTTCCCATGTCAGGAGATTGAAACGAGACAGTTTTTAAGGTCTCTTCCATCCCACACCATTTTATGATGCTGTGATGATTTCTATGATTGCACTTCTGTAGGGAATGTGTGATGGTGCAAGGGCACACGGAAAATGGATGAAGCACGAGGAGTCTTTCCTGCTGGCTGCACAGCATCTTTCTGAGTATTTCAGAACATGGCAATTCTTGCTTCTGTAGTTCATTGATGTTTTCCAGCTCTCTAAGAGCCTTTCCTGCCTTCAAGCTCCTGGGAACTGAGGCAGGGCCACTGCTCCTCAGATGGTGGCCACCTGCAGAAGTAACACTGCACTCATTTAAATAAAGGTGTGTTTATAAAAACACTTAGGTAAATGAGTGCAATTCCTTCTGTAGATAAGATCTTAAAATACAAACGTGGGTCTTAATCTGCAAACACTTGAATTAAAGCTCTCATTTTATTCTGTTTAAGTCAATGGGACTCCCCAGGTGCTTAGAGGTAAGGGTTTTTAGGATCAAAGCCCTTGGTGTATTTCCAAAAAGCTGCTGTAGCAGGAAGACATTGAAGAATTTCCCTCTAATATTCAACACCGTATTCCAATATTCATGAACTTTCTGTCTCAGTGAAATGACTGTTATACTAATGAACTTCATGGGTGTGTACCTTGAGGAGGGGTTTGAAACACATTATTATAAGATAATGGCTGTTCCTGCCAACCTGACTCCTCCACTTCTGTATTTGAGGTGACTCATTTGTATTTTTTCACTTGTATTTTTCAGTACAGCATCTGAGCAGTCAGTATGTTTTTGCAGCTGGGACTGTGTCCTCTGCAATAGAGATCAGGGAGCATACTGGTGGGATGAAACAACATATTTCTCAAACTGCCACAGTCCTTAAGAGTCCTGTTCCACTAAGGGTAACAAAACAACTGCTTCAACAAAGATGTTACACAAGGAAAAGGCTGTCAGAGATTCTCCTGTCTGGCTCTTTCCTTGCTGTACATTCTGTATATTCTTTACATATAGTACCCTATAAGCTGTAAGCATCCATCTAGTACTGTATCTCTGGAAAGAGATTATACAGTGATTAATGTGATAAATATGTCACTGAAAGTCATGCAAGAAAATACTCTATCCACGAAGTTTGGCTGTTACACCCACACCACCTTGAACTTACCCATGTAGCAATGTACAGCCTTCCTTTTCACTTTCAGCAAGAGAGAATATAGGACATCTTCATGAACAAGCTCATGTAAAACTGTACTTGCAATATATAAATTTAAGATTTTCGTTGATTCATGAGAGTGATTTCTTTTAATTTGCTCCCTTTACAATTAAATCACTTAACCCAACTGATTTCTCTCTTTTTTTTCTTAATTAACTTCCTTTGTTAATCCTTCTATACCAAGAAGTTGAAAGGAGAGTCAGGCCATCTTTCTTTCTCCTTCATCAAATAGTCAGAAGGACGGAGATATCTTGGTGTAGCAGTCATTAATCCCAGATCAGAGGGTAGAGAACTCACTGCTTTAGTCTCCTGCTGTCCTTGCCAGAGGAGTGACAAAAGCAAGAGGCATCACAACAAAACCTATAGCTCCACCCCTCTTCAGCCAGCAACAGGCACATATCTGTTTACAGGTTTGAAACACATCAATACCCATTTAGCCTCGGGAAAGGTATTTCCCTTACACCCTCTCTTACGTGATTTTCTCTATTTTGCATTAGTCACTAAATACATAGATTTCTTTACAGCCTCAGGACTTTCGGATTGCTTGGTTTTCCCTACTCAGGATTGTAATTGTAAATCTGGGAGAGTCTGGAGCTGAGGAGTCTTGTGATCAGTTTCACAAACTTTTTAGGCTCCTATGCTGCGCAAAATCCCAGCCCCACCATCCAGAAATCATCTTTGTCATCCGTCTTGCATACTCTTGAACTCATAAAGACTATCAGGTGCTTGAAGGTCTCTGTATGGATGCATTTTTACAAGACTGCTGTGATTATACTGGAAGAAACAGTGTTAGAGTCAAGAACTTACTATTAAGTAAAGGGATTGGATATATATGAATGTCAAAAATATTCAGAATTATCTGATTGTAACTTGGTGCTTCAAGGAATAAGCTGGTATCTAACTCCTGAAAAGGGGAATTCAACCTAAAATGAGGACATATGACACTACTTACTGTTGGATTTTTTTTCACCTCCTATTATACAGCATATGAAGCAACTGGCTGAGTGTGCTGTTAGGCACAAAACACTGCCTGAGCGGCTCCTGAATCTCTTCTGATGGACAACTGCTTGGTACAATGTTTCTCCCTGCAAAGAAGGGGGAGTGACATGATGCTACTTTGCTGTGCTGCTCTATTTAGAGTGCGTGGCTTTAGGAGCAGGAACTGCTTTGGTTGTCCTCCAAACTTTATTGAAGTCTCTAAAATGTGACTGTATTAAAATAATAAGAAGAAATCACAAGCATATTCACATACTAATTATTATGCAAAGCAGGGAGGGGGAGGGAAGAAAGTATGGGATTACTTTGAAAAGCTGCCAGCACAGGTCCAAATACAAAAAGTGTTTGAAGTGGGAGCACACTGTACCAGACTGAAGAATTACCAATATACCAGTTACCCTTGTTTAGGAGTATGCTCTCAGTTTTCATTTTATGACATTTATTTACTTTAGCGTAGCATTTTTTATTTTTTGACTCAGTCTCCCAAAAGTCTCCTCTAGGTCCACACTGGATTTTAGTACTACTACAAGATGTTTTCTTAATTTAAAGTTTTTCTCTGTTGCTTTGCACTGTAGGCAGGTAAAAATGGACTGCTAATTAATGCAAACTTCAGCTTTTATTTCCTCTTTTTTTTTTTTTTTAAAGGAGCTGAAAAGAATTACTTGTAAATTTCAAAGAACAATTTTTCTTCAGTTCTTTGTAGAACGAAGTATTTAAGCTTGATCCTGACATATATCTCCATTTATGCAGCCTAGCAGCAAAAAAAATACATCCTAGTAATGCATAGAACAGGGGGGAAAGCAGAGACATTGTTAAAGAAAAACAGCAAGCACCTCAAAATATGTCTTTTTCTACACAGGTCTGTTTGCTTTTCTGTTGCTGTGTCACAGGCTTGTTTATTTCAGGTATCCAGATCAGATCATCAGGTGAGAACCAAACGCCTGCCAGCAGTGGGTTGGTAGGGGGGTACTTGTTTGGGACGCATCGCCGCTGCAGCCTGGCTAGTGCAATGCAGGTTTGCAGTCAGAAGTCAGCATTAGTTGCCTCAAATTTCTATGCATTGCTGATATAAGCCAACAAAAATTGATACAAGCCAACAAGATGAGCCCTCTCCTGCCAAAGTGAAGTCTCCTCTCTGAATAACACCAGCCAAGACAGCCAGCAGGAATATGCCTCTGTATACGTGCTCCTGGCAACTGCAAGCCCTTCTGCTGTTACAGCCTTTTGCAGCAAGGGCATGCAGCATCTCAAAAAAGCCATGATAAACACACATGCTCCAGGGGCACAAAAATGTCCACAACTCATGACCCCAAAAAAGTTGTGGCAGCAAAACTTGCTACTAATATAGTCTGAAAGGGTAATTTCTCCTGCAGGTTACTACGTTTTCTTACAGCAGCAATGGGTTTGCCATACCACAAAGAGGGTTTTGGTAAAAATTGGTGGAACATGTTCCCACTTATAAATCTCCTTATAAACTGTGTGACTAGTGCTGCCATGGAGGGAAAACAGAGCACCTGATGTAAAACCAGATGTACAAGGAGCCCTCCCTGTTCATTCCTGCGGATTTTCTGTTTTCAGGTAGCAATTGGTCCAGCAATATACACGGATCTGTCTCCACTCGTGTGTTTACAAAGCAAAGGTATTTGAATTTCTGACATCAATTATCATACATTTGCATTAAAAATACATTAAATACTGCTCTAGAGAGCTTTCCTTACAATGAAGCAATTAAATAATAGTTTCAAGAACCCTCTCCCCTAGAGCTAGGTACCTTAATTCTTCTCAGTATTTTAGTGAGGATAAAACCCAGGTTCAACTTACTCAAAATCCAAATTTGACTTATTCCACCCATATTTGTCCCAGACAAGTTTAAATACATGGATAGTTTTAAAAATGCAGATTAAATGCATCCTTTATTTCTGGACTTGGCCTGAATTGAACTGTACTGAACAGCCCCCCATGTCCATCACTGGAAGTGTTTAAAGCCAGGTTGAATGGGGCTCCGAGTAACCTGGTCTAGTGAAAGGGGTCCCTGCCCAGGGCAGGGGAATTGGAACTAGATAATCTTTAAGGTTCCTTCTAACCCAAACCATCCCATGATTCTATGAACACATTACAGTGTTCACACAGCATGTGACCATAAAAACTCTGTCTAACAGAGCCAGATGGGAGGCTGAGTAGAAGTGTGACTTCTCTCAGTAAGCTTCAGCCAGCCATTTTACTGGTAAGGGCAGTGCTCTTGGAGTGGCAGATACTAGACAGATGGACAGAAACTGAGTGCTAAAATAGCTTGTTATCATCTGAACAGGCCCAAAAGTGAGGGGTGCTTTATTTTGGGACAGGTTTTGACCACAGACACAACTCAATGTGTGTGAGACCTAGCTTCACCAATATCTCATTCTAGGTTTAACTACAAGACTCTGAACAGGCTGCTCAAGTCAAGCATTAATCATTTAAACTTTATAAAAAATGTGCCTGTGCAACAGAGTCAATGTGTTACTTCCAAAACTAACTAAAATTTTGAATCTTGATCCTCTACAGTATATATTTAGAAGGTGGCATGAATCCTACTCAAATTTGCAAAGTCTGTCTGATCACAGTTTGAAAGTTTTGATAAACATGCTGCAACGTGAAAAGTTTATAAACTGAGAGATTGTCTAAAAGAACATATTGCTTCTTTAAAAACAGGTACAGCATTTTTTAGAAGAGCCAGAGCTGAACAAGTCAAGTCTATGGAATTTCAGAATCTGCATTTAAAGTCCCATTAGGAAAGGCTAAAGTAAAATTTTGCTTGGCTTTTAGTGACTGAAAGTGTTATAAAAAGCACAGAGTGGAAAAGAAAAAATTATGATTTCTATTGCTAGAGCTGTTACAAAAATCAAACCATGAACTGGGAGAAGTCACTTGGCTGGGCACCTGTAACCAATTTTTGAGATGATAAAACTTTAGACACTGACAGCCCTTCTGTGGGTATATATATATGTATTTATAAAACCACTTAGAAGCTGAAAAAGTGGAAACCTTGTACTCCTACTTATGGGAAAAAAAGACAGATTGAGACTTGCTGGTTCTAAAGTATTAACAGATATTGTGATTGGAATTACTCAATTCAGTAACTAGCAGAAATGCTTCTATGTCATAAACAAGTTACAATAATTGCACGTGCTTTATAGTCAAAATAGTTTTGCTAATCTTTGTTCTGATGGGCCTAATATATTTTATGGTAGAACAAGTGCTAATTTCATGCATTCATAATGAATTTTCAATTTACATTGAAAAGAAAGTTGAAACTAATGAAAGCTATAAACTGAATTAGCTGGTAAATAAATACTTATTTACCATTTTAACATAACAGAATGGAAAAACTAAAATATAAAAAAAATGGAACTTAAACTTTGTAATGGTCTAAGTCTGAAAGTAGTCATGAAATAAATGAAAATTTAGTGTAAGATTAAAGAAATTGTGAGTTAACAAGCCATCTTGTTTACCAGCCAATAAAAATTAATTTTCTTTAGGAAAATACCTGAACAAATGCAAAACAAGGTGAAAGCTGATGATTTAAAGAAAAGTTTCTAGCTGCTGCTTTGATTGCAGTCGATAATTTAAGCTTACAGTGATTCTCAGGGAAGGTTTTCCTGCAGAATGAAGCTCAGATTGTGAAGATTCACTAGAACTGCTCCTGAAGTCTTGGCCCACCAGCATGGAAATGGCCATATCATCAGCCTGGCAGTGAGGCAGCACAGCAAGGCAGGGTCGTTCATTCAGGCTTTTCGGTCAGAGCAGGAGTGAGCCATTCCCTCTGCCATCTGAGACTTTTCCCATGTCAGCGTTAACTCATCTGGCACTGTGGGCTGGTCCAGAAGGGAGCACATGCTCTGCTTCTCTTCCTTTCACAAGAGACTCTTGTGTTAGCTCTGCGGTACTGAAAATTATAGGGATGAATGATGAAAACTGAACTTTGGGCTGTTTTACATCTTTCAGTACCATTTAGTGTGATGGTTGTTGACTTTTCTCTCTGCTGCTATACTTAGAAAGGGGAGTAGGAAGGAGATGAGTGTTCGTATTATGGGTTATGACACAAAAACATCAAAAAGAAAGTCTGTTCTCATTTCTCTTTGGTATCCTTTGGGGACCTTCAGTGTTTAGAAAAAGCTCCTATTCCACCACAGGAACTTAGGAAAATGGGTACCAAACTTTGTTTACACTCTAGGACTACATATGGCCATACAAGGTGGGTGGGTAACTAGGACACAGAGCTTTTTCCTCCACTGAGCTTAGTTTCCCACCACTAGATAAACTTCAAGTAGGTTGCCTGGTGGAATTATTGTTCCTTATACGTCAGCACTTGGATTAAACATAGAAAAATATCAGAAGCTTCCTCTGCATTCATCAAATAAAAATCCATGGGAAAAAAAATGCCCAAGAAGAAATCTGAATTAATTAAAGTCACCCCCTACAGAGAACTTTGGCTCTGTTTATTTTCAACAAACTATTACAGGTTTTGCAATATTTTTCTGGAAGTTTTTCACAAACATTCCTACTTCTTCTCTCATTCCAGGCCAGGGCTGAACTGCCAGGATGGAGGAATTCTTAGCACCTGACCTTTGGTCATGAGAGACAGAGGCACGCAGCCCCAGTCAAACTACAGCATTTTACAGATCTATTACATCTACAGATTTAAAGCTGCAATGTGAATTAAAAAACTAAAGAGCTCTGCAGGCTATGCCATAAAAACATGTATCAAAAGAGTCTGATGTAGTGAAATTGACATCTTCCAAGCATGGGAAAGAAACAGGAAGTTGCTTCAATAGGTAACAGCATGTTTCAACTGCAAAGCCCCTGTTGTACATCTCATCCCTTTTTTCCCACCTCCCATGGACAAGACAACCCAGACCCTTCCAAGTGCAGCACAGCACCCCAATCATTGCCTGCTGTCACCCTCCCAGCACCTCATGCGGGCAGCAGGGTATGTGCAGGGTCAACCCTGCAGGTCCTTCACCTGCTTTGCTGTAGCCAAAATTCCAGGGTTGAGCCACCAGCAGAAGCTGTGATTGGCAACACCTCTGATATGCTGGGAAGCTGTGTGCATCCAGGAGCGTCTCTCAGGGTATGACACCAGCACCTTCTCTCTCTCCTGCCTATAGGTTCTCTCTGAAGGACAATTTCAATGCAATGGTAACAACTCAAGAAAAAAAAATGCCTTGTAACTTTCAGTGGAAAACAGGGGCTGTCAGGACAGTTTCTCTTCCTGCCTTCTTTCCACTCACCCCCAATCAATGCCTGCAGCTCTAAAGGAGCCCGGTCCCCTCCCCCTCATTCCCACTATAAACTAAACTCAGATACTGCAAGTACACAGAGGGATTTTCAGATTTCCACCCACATAAGCAGCTACTTGGCACATCTGATGCACATGTGAAATTGGTTCACAGGGGCCAGGGCAGGCACCCACATCTCCATTTCTAGCTCTACTGAGCTTAAATTTTATCATTTATTTGATTTCAGAGCAAACATACAAAACTTAATTTACTTCACAGAGGAAGAAACCTCAGTAAAGCATCTTTTTCCCTGGCACAGCTGGGTTACAGCTCCCCCACTCCCACCCACGCAGCTGAACCCAGTGCCTGGTCAGCCTGAAAGCTGTGAGGAAATCAAATGCACATGTCAGCATCCCCCTCTCCTGCTCCAAAACCATCCACTCCACAAACCATCCCAGAACCAGAAGACATGCCAGGGACTGGCATACTAGCTGTGTCTTTTCTCAGATGAACGGTACAGCAAAGTCATGTTTGCTCAGCCTGATGAAAGTATTGTAAAGGCAATACACTAAAGATTCCCAGCATGGAGTTTTCACACCAAAGTTCAGAGCTCTGGGATACACAGCCACAGCTTAAGTGTAACAAAATTAATATTAATGCTCATTAAAAGTGGACAACAAGCTTAAGCAAGTGCTATTTTACAAATATAACTGCAAGTCGAAAAAATTTTGCTATATTATTTTCATCTGTAAGAAAAATAGTTTGCACAGCTTTCTTCCTTGGATTCCTCCTCCCTTGTCACTTGCTTACTTAAGCAAAATACATAAATACCCAGCATAATGTCATCATCTGGCTCACTCCAACAGTTTTTATTTAATGTTTATCTGGATACTTGTTTCCTTACAAAAGTTTCCTGTATTCCATATGTTGCTTAAAAATATTACCTATCATTTAAGACTGCACTACACAATAATTTCCATATATAGCTCTAAGTAAAAAAAAAAAAAGAACAACTAGTTAAAACAACTAGTCAAACAACTAGTCAAAGTTACAAATATGCTACTCTCTTGCTAGGAGATGCAAGACAATTTTTATTTCAGTTTATCCTATTTCGGTGAAGTGCAATGCTCAAAGTGAAGAAAAAGCTAACTATGAAGCTTGTAAACATGAGCTACAATTCACTCATAAAGCTGGCAAGCAGAGAACCCATGCACTCAACTTCTGAAGTTGTTTTGCCATGAATAAAGCAAAGGCGAGAGCCTTCTTTCAGCATAAGGTTTACACTAGTTGCATTTGGCTTCTTTGACTAAGAATCTAAGAGGAAGTAACAATTTACAACCCAGGGTAAATCAAAGCAAAAAGGCATTTTGAGAAACACTAGAGCCTATCAATCACAAGGAGATTTGTATCAGATTGCAGAGGAATTCCAGAGCTGCTACAGTGGCTCCGTCAGAGCAGAGCCAAGGGTCTCTAGGAAAAGCCATCGCTAGCTGAGGGCAGGTGGCGCAGCACCACAGCCTGGCACCGAGACTGCCAGCTGCCCAGCAACATCCATGGGTAGCCAGAGTATTGCTAGAAACACAGCCAGGAAGCAGAGAACAAAAGGGAAAGGAAACCGAAGACCAACTCGTGCTAGGAAGCCTCAGCGTAAGAGACACGCATTCGGCTGCCAATTCTGAACAGCACTGCTGGGAGCCGAGCGTCTGCATCAGACTGGTTTGCAGACTGACGAAAACTGAACTTATGTTTATAACCAAGATGATAGCTCTCTTAGAATTTTTCCCTAATAATATGGTTTGGCACTGAAAACAGAAAGGCAAAGAGATCATGAGATGATAAATGCTATTAACAACCTACTGCATGTTCAAAAGTTTCAGGTTTTCGTTAGGGAGGGTGGGAAGACTGCGGTATTTCAGGTCCACGTACACAGCTGAAGCACTAAACCTCTTCTGCATATAACAGAGTGGATAATAAATGTGCAGGGAAAAAAAACGGTGAAATAAAGCTGAAAATTTACCATTGCTTCTGTTTGTAAACAGATGCAGGAGGAACCAGACAAGCCTAATATTTGGTAGTCTGCATAATTACAACAGATGTCTATGTTGGATAAAGTGGCCTGTACAGCAGCTATAGAGGCAGAGTCTAGCATACATAAATAAAATTAAAATAGCTACTTATTATCAATTTGCTTATGAAGAAGACAGTTTATCTGGTGTTTAATATTTACAGCTATACTTACAGCAATATTCATTGCACCCTTGAAAGAAATTCAGATCTACTACCTTAAGCAAAGTGGGCTTCAAAAAAACTGGATGTCAGACTATACAAATAAAGTATTAGTTTAGGCATAGTAGACTTTATTTTGGCACTTTAACAAATGCTTTATTTTACAGCAGTGGCACAGCATTTGCCAGAAATTTTCTTTTCTTGGCACAGTTATTTCAAGCAGTTATTTTGCTAATTGAAGTTCACTAAATATTGCACAAGATATACCTGTTAAATTCTTACCCTGTTTTTACTTGCTGAACTTGTATGGCTTTGAAAAACTTGCCAGTTAAGTATAAGTAAAAAGCAATATATTAAATATTTTAGCACAGGATAGCATTCATTTGTTCCTAAATGACCACTGAACTTGGGACAGCAACAAACACAAGTTGCACAACTCTTTATCTGAAGAGCTACCAGATCTTATTTACAATACGTTGCCATTTCCGAAAAGCGCTTCAGCTTGACATCCTGAACACCTGTATTTTGGGAATCTCAAAAAAAAAATAAAAATGAGGAGGTCAGCAGAGCAGAAGACGAAGCCATTTGTCTGTTACAAAGCATAATATAAGAAGGCAGACTATCGTCTTCTCCCTGTGTCCCTCTATCCAGCACCCATCTAAGGTCTAAGCAACAGAGACTTCTCTCTTCTACTCGGGATATTTCTTTCTTCTCTTACGAAGATACTCCACTTGTCTCAACTCTTCTGCTGGAGTCTGAGCAGAATAAACCAAAATTCTCCAAAGGGACAGGGAAAAAACAAATGCGAACAACAAATCAAAAACAAATACACAGTCAATGAACTGGGGTACTCCTTTGAATTTTACAGTAGGGAAAACAACATTTGCAGGAAGAACAGGCCTGTGTCAATGCTGCCATTAAACATAATGCAGAAGTCGAATGTCTCACAGCTAATACACCAGATGCAAGACCTAAACATTCCCACTTCTCTCTGCCACCTTAGCAATAAATCTGGAGTGAGGATCACCCTGATCAACAGCCTTTCTTTTTTTTTTTGGTCTGGATTTTTAAGATCTACTAGATGTACTCTGTGACATTAAAACATAAGCAAATAGACATAAAATGAAAAACATACAAAAGTATATCACAATAGAATTCTCAGTATTAGGCCACATGATTTATTCAGTAGTGTTTATGTTCCCAAATTACAATTATGTCTATCCATGTAAGACTACAAAAGTTACCATTAGAATTGTCTGTGCTTATAAAATACCAACATTTTCTTTTACTGTTATATACTCATTAACACCAGTCTGCAACGAGTCACATATAATCATAGGCACTTCAAAGGCTTTAAAGACGTTTACAACTTAAATGCATTTTTAAAGAACAAAAATTTAGACCTCTACTTGTACCTTCAAATTGCAAATAATTAACAAATACAGTGGCCATAGAAATCTGCAGCAACTTCTTAAAATACTGTTAGAGTCTTTGGGTTTGCTTAGGTTTGTCAGTAGCTTACGACAAATCTTCCTTACAGGAGATTTGTTTAGTAAGAATACGACTATACAGTTTGTAGTAATAATCCAATTTTACACATTAATTTGCTGTTACGAATCTCACTGAAGCTACAGGTACGCTGAGAAACAATGCAAAGTGTAAAATTGATATTCTGACACTTAAATTTATACAAAGTGGAGGTTGAAGTTTACATAGCTGAAAAATTACATTTACACTAAAAGTTACTGTTATCTGAATTATCTGAAGACAAATTGCACCATGACAACTACAAAAAGGCATTTTTTGGAAACAGATAAATTAACGAAATAAAAACTAACTTGTAAGATCAATCTGAGACATGCTGATCAAAATTAAACAACTTTCATTGAACCATAGGATAAAACAATAATTTTCATTATTTTATATTTATGCATAAAGTTTTAAAAATCATTCAGTGAACATCAATGGTTTTATAAAATAATGCTTTGCCACTGTTATTCACAGAACACTGCAAATGTTAAGTTTTAATTTTACATTTTTAAACGAATATGTGAAAAGTTTTAAATACAATGGGGTTTTATCATAAAGGTGCCATAACGGCTCTTTAATGAAAAAAAAACTTCATTATTCTATGCAAAAGCTTTATTTAAAAAAGTTCAGTGATCTCATAAATAGAGACACTAAATAGGAATTTTATGCATAAAACTCCTTAGTTGGTGCCTTTTGATAGGCAGCACAGGATGGTTTACGTTCTCCAAGGTCGTAACTGCCTTCATCCTTCTTTCGCATGCGATACACCAGCAGCAGGATAAGGAAGATTGCAAAAAGAAAACCAATAACTCCGCCAGCAATAACAGCTGTAATCAAAGAGACAGAGATTCACAATATGCCAGTAAAACAAGTTGAGCACCATACTTCTTTTTCATCTCACACAATGAGTTTGCTATTATTTTCAAATTGCAGGAAAGGGCTCCCATTATGCAACTGTCTTCATGATTAGTATCCTGAAATATACTGTCAGAAAGCTTGTTTGCATTCATGAAGGCAGTCATTTAAAATGACATTCCACTTACAAGTCAGAGATCCAACAACCCACTTTTAAAAAAGTTACTAAATTTTTTTCAAAACCTCAGCTAAGACCACTAGTACTGCCAGAGCATAAAGCTATCTTTCAAATTAATTTTTCTACAGTTACACCTTCAACGCCAAAAGATTTTGTTACCCTAGCTAAGAAATGGGCTTTTACTTTTCTCTGTCAGTTTTCACTCTGACTCTAAGCTGAAATAAACTTCCTATTGATCAATAATAGGAGAGAACACTTCACACACTTGTGAGCGTGTGACAAGTATCAGCTCCCAACCAGACTTCAAGAGGAAACCCAGATGCTTCCACTGATGTGGATTTAAGGTTATTTCACATTTTGATGCTCATAGGAAGATGTGGTCCAAAACTATGTGACTTATTCATGGCTCCCAACCACATGGGGGGAAAGTGTACCTGTAAAACACTGTCCTTATGCCAAAAAAATCTCACAGGCAGTGAAAACATTGGTGGCCAGCTTGTGCCTCCCTGGATTATGCATAGAAATAGACCCTCTTTATCTTTAGGGATCTCCGTACCCTAATGGATTGTGCTTATCCATCCCTTTCCATCCACCCATGACTGCCGTGAGCTCCTCCCCAGCAGTGTTCATCTGCACCAGATGGACCAGACAGCAATGTGCTCTTGGGAGGTGAGAAATACATTTCTTCATTACAAGCATCAATCAAATTCCAGCTCCTTTTCTGAGCTGTGAAAACTCCAGATACTCAGCCGGCAGTGTTCAACTTGAGGGCATCAAATCAATTACCAACAGACTTCGCTCCTAAATATTTCCTCAAGATGCCCAGTTTATTCTCATCAAATCAACCACTGGCTACCCACTGTGAACGCACTTAGTACTAATGTGTTTAATAGTACGAATCTGCCAAGAAAACACAAACTTTGAGTTTGCATTATTTGATATGGATCCTCTCTGTTTTCTGTTTTATTTCTGGTGAGATAGACCTTGGCAAACACTGCCTCACCTGCCAGAACTTCTGTTCTCTGGAAGAGGTTTTCTGAATGCTTCTGAGTGAACACGTCGGTGTCATCCCCTGGCTCATCGCTCTTTTTCTTGGCATCCATCTCAGGCCTTTCCTCTTTATCAATTTCTTCAGGTGACTGTGGCACAAAAAAAAACAACCCTGAGCATTGCTTACAGAGAGGGCAGACCACAAGTTGGCACAGTCACTGCCTGCCATGGGCAGTCACATACCATGCTGCACAACACCAACACAACACATAGGAAGCTTTTAGAGCACAGAAAGCTGGTCTAGACATTGTAATTGGATCCATTTGTCGTCATCATGTCAGAATGAAAAACACTGACCATAAGTTTAAAACCTACGAAAGTACATTTAGCAAACAGCTCTTAATATGGCCTGTGTTTATTGGAATAACAGCCTCTGAATGAAGTAACAACTCTGAAATTAACACATCAGATAGGTTATATGCAGAACACCTTTGAGGGTAACTTAGACAGTATTATCTATGGTGGTAGAAGGAAATACTAAAATAGTGAATGGAATCTGGTAAGTGTTCAAACTACAGCCAAACCATACAGCATTCTTTGAGAAGGGAAGTTTCACACAGAACTTTTGAATAACTCTTTGAGAAATGTAAAAAAAGGTACAGCTCAGACTCAAAGGTATCTTAAGAAACTGTCTATCGCATCATGATACATTATTTTGCATCTCTCTTTTCTTTCATGTGAAATCCAGATGTTGCCATCCATTTCTTGTAGGAATGAAAACAAACAGCTCTGTAGTCATTTAGAAGACTGTAGTAGTAAGTAAAGTTTGGTGCTTTTTAATCCATATAAATAGAAGACTTAACATCAAACCATCAAGAATGTACAGTGGAATAATTTCAAATGGTTTTGCTCTCCAGCCACGCACCTTTGTCTGTGCAGGCACCTTGGTCTGCATTTTCACTGTGGTGGTCTCAGCCCTGGATGCATCACTAGTTGTCGGTAATTTTGGAAATGTTCTGGATGTTGTCATCAGTGCACTATCCTCATCTTCCTCGGCACCTGGAGACAAAATGTAACACTTCACTGACCTGTGAAATTCTTTCAGAACAATTACATTTTTTATTATGACACCTGTGGTGGTTGCACAGCCCACCCTAGGCAAGGGGCCTAGATGACAATGCCTGCTAAGATAAAGATGTGAGTGCAAACAGTGCACCTGAACTGTCAGGGGGATACTTTGCCCCAAGTGAACCCATGTAAAAGGAAGGGAGTGCATCAGCTGGAACAAGTAGTGACCAGGAAATTACCATTCTACTTTTCAAACAGAAAAACCCTTCCTGAAAAGAGGCATGAAAAAAGCTTTAACACTTGTAATAGGGGCAGAAAGTCTGGAGTGAAAGCAGCAGCCATCGAGACTGTGTGACATGGGCAGACCCCAGTGCCATGGGTTCTGATAAGGTCCCACGACATCAGGGTGCTCTGCTGGAGCTTGGTAATGCCACCCCCCCACCTCGTGGGTACCCTCAGCAGCTACCTCCAGCTTCCCCAGAGCCACCATGGGCACTCTGGAAACCACACCCTGGGGTACAGAGTCTCCTCCTGGGTATGGCAGGAGGTGTTGGTGGGGCCCCAGGCTCATATGGGGGTCTCATATGTAGGAGACCCGAGTCTCCTACAGCAAGGGTGTGTGGACAGAGGGTCCTGTATGCTCAGATAAGGGGAGCTTACACACCCACGGCCTGTGAGACGTGTGTCTGTGTGCACGTGGCACACATTGGATCAGTTACAGAAAGTGATTTAGAAATTTATAGTTGCTTGTTACCATTTTATAAATGGTAGGTATTGTGGTCGTCTGTTGTACTGTTGATATTAAGCCTAAAAGTATAGTCTGGTGATTGCTAGTTAATTACATACCATAAATAAATCAATACACTTCTTTATCCTCACTTAAACCATATGAACTGAATGGCTTTTGCCTGTCACACACTGCTCCAACAACAAAATTTCTCTTCTACATCTGCTGAATTCTAAGAAACTAAGCAGTTTCTATCTACAGGAAGATTATTACTACTTTACGTTTCAGTCACTAGGAATTCACATGGTTTTAAACTCCACATAATTCAGAAGCCCTTTTCTTTTGAACTGAGTAAGAGAACAAAAAACTCCCTGAAGATTACCTTAAATTTAATTTCCTCCACAATCAAAGCCCGGCTGGAGTATGAAGGCTCCTTTAGAATAAGGTAATGGACATGTCTAATAAATATCCTTTAGTGATAGTGAAAGGAAGAAGACACAGGAAAGAGACTAAATTATTAGCAAGGCCTGAAAGAGGAAAAAAGACCCATTCTTGGACCACTCCTTAGGAATCTCAATGTGTTCTGCTCATTACAGGCACTGGTTACCCAAGTAACCCTTGGGTAATAAATCTAGCAAATGTTCATAAGAATAGTTCCTAACAAATAAAACACTCCTACAACAGAATAGTATGACTCACTCATTCCTAACTGATTTTTTAATTTGCTTTTTTAAAGAAATAAGACAGACTGAAAATATGAGCACAATAATGATGTTTTGAAGTCATGATCAAGAATTACATACATTTGGCATTTAAAGGAGGGGCATTAACAAGACAACAACTAAAACAACTAAATCTTTTCTCTGTATGGGAGAAAAGAAGATTTAGAATCATTAAAAAAAGATACTGGCACAGAATAATACTGGGAAAAAAAACTTTCAGAGATACCAAAATTACAGCACAACTTCTAGAATGAAGACCTCACAACAAGAATCGGGTATTTTCCTGAAATGCAACTCAAAGATCAAAAAATCAACATCCTGCTTCAAAACAGAAGTGTGGAAAGGCATCCAACAGGAAAATTTTTCTGGCTTTAACTCAAGAGTTTTCTTTCAGAAATAATGGCTCACTGGATAGCTCAACTTACTTTACCTTCTGAAGTTCTTCCATATTACACAAAGCTTTCACAGGCAAGGAAATTAAAATTGATTATCAGATTAGAGATCTGATAAAATACATCTTCAGAGTACAGAAATGTATTTTCTTCTTTTTATGAAATGAAAAGTCCCACTTAATCACAACTGCTCTTCCAAATCCTTAAATGCCACCTTTGCTTCAGGCAACAGTTGTGTCTGCCAGACATAACGCAGAGCATTACAGTCTGAACCTCTTTGGCTAAGGAGGATGCAGATCCACATTCTCTCAACAAATGGGCAGCTAATCTAATCCCTGGACTAGTCACTAGATTTGCACCAGAGCTACCCAGTTCTTCTTTCATACAGCCTCGGGGGAATTCTGACAATCCCCAAAATGTTGAAGCAACTAACATTCAGGCCTGATTTGGGTACTGGCTAAGACACATCCCCCATGGTTCCTGCTTTCTAATTAAAAAAAAAAAATAATTCTTCTGCTTTATCTAAGCAGGTCTCTGCTTGGCATGGAATAGATCTAAACAAGAAGATACTTCCCTTGCTAAACTGACAGTAGCATTTTTGGAATTACCTGTGAATAGGACTGAGGGACCAAAAAAACCCACTCACTAGTCCCCTCCAGAACACAGCGACAGCATTTCCCATGGTATCATGGTTCCCTAAAAAGCACAAAAAAGAGCATCACCAAGTCCAAATTAGATTGGAGAGAAAAAGCCTACAGTGTCATGAGCATAACTTCCAGGTAGGTTGTTAAGGGGAATACTATGAAATGGTTGGAGTATAAGAACTTACTACTTCCTCTGGAAAATATCACTGTTTCTATAGCTGGTTTCTGGATTTGGTCAGCTTGGGTTATGTTGCTGGCTATTCACTTGAGTGAATAGCCTTGAGTCCCTCTTATTGAGGGCACCACAAAAACTATGCACTAATCAAACCCATAGCCATCTCTGTGGTAAAGCTGAGAGCTCTTGACTATCACACAGCATCCTTTTATTCACTGTGACTTCTTCAGGACATCCAACTGCTGTCTTCCTAGTGGTCAAAATAGCTCTAAATTGTGCTGCAGTATTGGAAATATCGAATATAACCCTCAGTGACGTGTCTATTAGCCACCCTTGGATGACAGGAATGTGAATACTTTTTAACACTCATAGTGCTTGAGGAAACTTGTCAGGAAATCAGGATTGTGCCACCTTAAATTACTGCACTGAAAGTAGAAATTACTCCATAGATAGTAGTACTTTTTGTAGAAAAAAGCCCACAGTAGTTAGCACTCTGACTTGCCAAGCAGCCAGTGATTAACACCTCCTATCAAAAAAATCTAATCACCCTATCTTTTGGCATCTTATTTGTCTGCTATTGCACATCACACTCTGAGAGTACCACTGCCACAATTTGTGATAAGGTGGGCACACACATAACCACCATCTCTTTCACACATTCCATCTCTATCAGCAATGTGACACACACCAAAATTACATATTTTCAGCTGACTTATCTCACCTCCATTCACTGAACAGTCCCCAATGCAACCCTTAATCAACATAGTGCTAGGCACCCAAAGGTGACACTGTAAACATAATTCTATGCACTGCCAGGGAACTGCAGCTGAAATAAATTGAGACAGTGGAAGGATGTCACATCTCTGATAGCTCTCACACAAGGAAGAAAAAATAAAGAAACCAACAAAACTTGAAGGAGGATTAAAAGGAATAGTCCTAACTACACTGAAGTATAAGATTCTGTCCAGCACATCAAAAACACTTTCAAACAGAATCACAGAAGATTTTTATGCCAGAAGACCTGGAGAACCAGGCAGTCAATGTCATGAAGCATGCTTGGGGCTGGTTTAGCAGGTGGACAGAAGAAGTTCTTGCTCCAAGACAATCCGAAAGGCACTTAAGAGTGGGACCGTAGCAAAAGGAAAATGCATCCTTGCTGTGTTGCCTGCACCATGGCAGAGGAAGCACACCAGGCAGGGAGAGGCTGCCTGCCGGGCATGCTGCCGTACGGCCGGGAGCGCCCAGCTCAGCCCTGGGCTCCTGCTGGCTCCTGGGCAGCCCCCAGCCTCCCCAGCCCCACGGCCACGACACACAGCCCCCCAGCCACGTCACCCCATCTCCCAGGCCCACACCCCGCTGCCACAGGAATCCCAAGCTGTCTGCTGGCCTTGAAGGGTATTGTCAGCTTCCCCCTCGGGCAAGAGCCAAAGCAGATCTGCTCTTGCGCTTCTTGAAGAAGCTCCAACCCCACAACTTTTCTCCCGTAACAGTCCCCAGTCACAATGTCAGAATACAAATAGTTCATCCTGAGACAATGTTCTCAGCTCAAGCTGCTATTGACTGAACATTACCATGAGTAATCTTAGAGAAGACACAAGAACAAGACAGTTTTTCAAAGAACTTGTAGATAAATCTGACAGAGATGGTACCTTTCCTTAATGTAATGGGTAGTCATGCTGCTTAGTAGCTACTTATCTCCAAGACCAAGGCTCTATTAAAATCTTTTATGCCAGATGAAAAAGTAGCAATAGTTATAAAAGCATTTCAAGTTGTATATAGGCTGGAAAAATATGTTTACTTTTTATTATTATGTTATATAAAACACCAGTGTTAAAAAGAGTGATAGTCTGAAGCATCTCCTCAGAGATGGAGACTACAAGAAGGAAACAATAGACTAATTAAATCACTGGATATTCTGCTGTTGATATAGGACAATCAGAAGGCAGGCCTGGCTTCTCTGGAAATTGTTAATCCATGGATTTAGATTCAACACTTGGGCAAATGCACAATAGCTGAATGTATACACAAAAAAAAAAAAAAAAAAGAGGCTATGAAGGGAAAGAAAATAAAACGGAACACCATCACCTTTGCTACTCCTTACAAAAAGCCCTCAGTCAAATTCTAGTTTGAAATGTGTCATGCCTACAGTGACATTTGTCCATGTTAATGCTGCTTGAAGACCTGCAAGGGCATTAATGGTGGTGCTGACAATTTCTGTTTATCTCCATAGGCCTGGTGGCAGCTAACAATTTTCACAGCAAAGAAAGGAGTCAGCAATGTTGTCATCTTAGATCTATTTGCCTGGACTATGCTCGCTACATAGCAAGAAAACCACTCTTGAGTGGGAAGGCGCTTCCTGCTAGAAACATTACATTACATCACTGAGTATCAAGTAGAGAGAGACTGAACATAATATGAGAAACACATTGATCAGTGGTACATCTGCAGGATACTTTCAACAGAAAACAGAGAGCAGTAAGTATAGGTGGAGTAGGGTGGAAAAGATGCTACTTTGCTTCCCTGAACTAAATACTTTTTGCTTGGTTCAAAAATATTAGATCTGGGCATACTGTCACATGAGCTCTTGCAGGGGCATCCAGCTTGTCTCAGTCTACAGTGAGACTTTCCATGCTTTCTTGTAGGAAAGAAATGGAGGTTGCCAGAGACAACAGGAGTGCCTTCCAACTTCCACCCATGGCTCAAGGCTGAGCACAGGAAAAGAAGGAAGAGAAAGACAAGATGGTACTGTTGGTGAAGTCTAGAGGTAGTTTTTGTCATTTTGGCTTCACTTTTACCACAGAATCATGGAATTGTGAGGCTTGGAAAGATCATCCAGTCCAACCCCTCTGCCAAGGCAGGGTCACCTAGAGCAAATTACAAAGGAATGTGTCCATGTGGGATTTGAATGTCTCCAGAGAGGGACGCTCTACAACCTCCCTGGGCAGCCTGTGCCAGTGCTCTGCCACCCTCAGTGTGAAGAAACTCTTCCTCCTGATGAGGTGTTCTAGTTTATGGCCATTGTCCTGTCATTGTGCACCACTGAAAAGACTCTGGCACCATCCTCTTGGTGCTTGCCTTTGAGGTATTTATAGGTGCTGATGAGATCCCATCTCAGTTTTCTCTTCTCCAGACTAAACAGGCCCAGCTCCCCCAGTCTTTCCTCATAGAAGAGGTACTCCAGACCCCTCATCATCTTTGTGCCCCTCTGCTGACCCTCTCCAGTAGCTCCTTGTCTTTCTTGCACTGAGGAGCCCAGAACTGGACACAGCACTCCAGATGTGGCCTCACTAGGGCCCAGCAGAGGGGCAGAATCACCTCCCTTGACCGGCTGGCCACTTTTCCTGATGCACCCTAGGATACCATTGGCACTCCTGGCCACAAGGGCACTGCTGGCTCATGGTCAGCTTGTCACCTACCAAAACTCCCTGGTTATTCCTCCCTAGGTGCAGTACCCTACACTTCCTTTTTTTGAATCCTAGGTTAATAAGATCTGAAGCCAACTCTTGTGTAGTCTTTGCCACTTCAAAAGCAGGTCTGAATTTTGAATCTTCCATATTAGAAACAGCCAAACACCACAGAGGGATAGGAAAAACTACACAAGACCATTCTTCATACAACTATTTATTGTCAACCTATTTCCTTTTCTGAAGCTTACAAAGTCACCAGCATCTGAAGACATCACAGAATGGGATGCTGACTGAAAGCAGATTTTTCTGGCAATCAGAATAGCCATTAGACAGTCCTGGGAACTGAATGAAATCACCGATTCACTAATATATCTTTTTCAAATGAAGTATTAAATTTCTCCTCAAACAAGTCTACATCAAGGAGGTCCAGTTAAGCCTCTGATCGTGCTGGGATGTCAAATTGCCCAAACAGAGAACTCCCAAAACACAGGACATCACCTAGGTATGAATGATGATGGGCATGGATTTGCCTGGCAACACAATCAGATGTTTGCAGAAAAGAAAAACAAAAATCCATCTGAAAAATCTCACTTGTGCCTTACAGGTAACACAGACAAAGAACTAGAAGAAGGGCCTATTCTTTGAAAGTACACAAATTACATGTAAGAATCAATACATATTTAAAAAAAAGCACAGTAACAAACATGTAAGTAACACACTAGGAAAATAAATGGGATTTCCACAACAGCTCAGCAAATACGACAGTAAGGAAATGTCTTTTCCAGAACTACCATAAAATTCTGCATATAGCTTTTAACATTTGGAGTCTCCAAGCTAGTCTAGATGATACCCTTCAAAGTGACATTCTAAGAGAAATGATTAAAGAGGTTTCACTGACACTTTTTTTAAAAAAATTTGAGCTAGCTACATGTCTCTAATGAGTGTTTAAGTCTGAGAACTCAGAATGTTGTATTTAAGAATTTCTTTATTCACTATATAGATGTAGTTTTCTCAGAGAAAACTCACAGTTTTGGCAGTATCTAGATTTCTAAATGTAAAAGAACAATGATAAGAGGAATGGACACCATGTTTACGTGAACCTGACTGCATATGAGAGACAACAAGAATGCTGTTGCTATGTTTTCTTACAGAGTGCTAAATTAGTATTATGTCATGGGAGAACTAAGCCTTCTCTAATCCTTATTTCTAAACTCCAGGGAGATCTACACAGAAATCAGAGGGAACGGAGAGAGCCAGCAGAGAGATAGTAACGCAGTGAAATGATGCAACTAAGGAGTAAGAGAAAAGAGCAGAAAGTTAATACTTAAACCCCAGCCCACAGGGGTGCCCAGGCTCTGTAAACAGTGAAGAACTCACAATATTCACTGAAAGTATCATCTCCAGCTTATAAAGCAAAACGGCACAGACTTCCCTCAAATAATTGCATTACTTCTTACACTTTTAAAAATCAATTTTTGACATGTCGTCTCACCTGAACCTGACCCAGAAGAATAATCATCATCATCAATTGGATAGACGCCTGATGCTTCTTCAACAGAGCTGTTGTCAAGGTATAAATCTTTATCAGAGGTCAAATCTGCTCTCTGGAAAACAGATAAGAGGGAATGGTTAAAAAGATACCAGTTCTCCAGCACAGCAGTCTCTTCATCTTCAGTTCTGTTTTCTAAGTTGATGGTGGCACACTGAAGTTTTGTACTTTCAGTTTATGCCATGCATTTATCTAAGTTGTTAAAGAAATTTGTAAAAATTACAGCATTACAAAACAAAACAAAAATCCAAGGCTGAACAATGAAAAGCACGCTTCATCTCATTAAATGCATGAATGAATAAATAGGATTTGCAAATATATTCTGCAGAGCTTCTGTAACAAGAAGCAAATCCCAGGACTGAAGCCCTCTGTCAGGATCTCAAATATACAAATCTATAGGCTGTCACATTTGAAGTCTGTTCATTTGATCTCAGATGAGAAGGAACAAAAGCATATATCAAAAACTATCTCAGAGTTTAATCAAGCCAAACCTCACGAAACTCTGTCGTAGTAGTTAGAATGAACAACTGACTACAGATGTTTCTAAGACAGTGCTATTGATTAAGGATTATCACATTTCCAAACAGCATCATGCTCCGATTCCTAAATGAAGATATCTCTCCTAAAATTTAAATGCATCTTCAACAGGCTAAAAATCTGGTTTCTTGTGACTATCACCACATTTCTTTGTCTGTAAGTATTTCCCCACTAAAGAGAGATTCTGCTAAAATGAACTCAAAATAGAACAAGGTGCCAGTCACCTTTCAAATTGACAATTCAGGCTTAGAAAGACTAAGAATTGTTTCCCTCCACTTCACCTTGTGCTTTCTTAAGAAAAGTAAGAGAATAAACATCCTTGGGAGAGGCAGGTTTCTTGGATGGCTGAGAAGGTACCTGCCAGTATTACTCCCATTTCTTTAACCAGCACTTCTGTCAAGGCCTGTTTGTGTCATGAATTTTGAAGAAAATATGACAGTTATAAATGGACTTTCAAGAAAATCCTAAATAACAAAATGCTATACCAAAATTTATCTATTCAGTGTCTCATATAAGTACTCAATTCTGCTGCTCTGAGTCCCAAAGTTTTCCAATTTACGTATTACTGCATGGCATTGACTGCCCCTTTTATTCACTGTAGCTTTCCTAAAGGAGTACCAAACTGTGAATGGGATAACCCCTGTATGCAAAGACTCACACCTGACTTTATAAGGTAACTTTCTCCCCAGAGGTTCTCCCCAGAGGTCTAAAATTATTGTTGAAGACATTCGTCATTTCTTTTTAGAACTTTTTACTGGCAACAGATTCCTGTTTAAAGCTTCTTCACAGCAAAACACTGCTCTTCAGTTTGATCTACAATAAAAAGATTATTCTTTATGAAAAGCAGGAAGTGATTGGGCACTCCTGATTATCAGTGTATTTCAGAGTAAAAGATCTTTACATGGGGGGTACCTAACACTTCTCTGAACAGCTCTGAACTAGAACAGTATTAGCCCTGTAG
>WAAG01053503.1:56459-91144 GCA_013390105.1 Tichodroma muraria | reverse complement strand
AGGCTGGAGAAAAAGCAATTGTGTTAAGATGTATTTCCCTCTAGGCTTTCTGCAAAAGGAAGTATGATCTGCCACATAACAGGATTTAGTCCTAACAGACCTCAGCAGTGCTGATGTTGAAGCTGGCAGGTGTCTTCCTATCATTGTTTGCCAAATTCTTTGCTTTCCTCCATCACACTAGGAAAAGTGAAACTGTCCCATTAAGAGTTCATTAACCTTGTCCAGGAATGAGAGGCATGATTTTAAACAAAAACAACAAAAAGAAAAAGAAGTACAAAACTTCAAAATCGGATTTCCACCTCAAACCAGCATGTTTTCCCAGAGAAACATGCCAACAGGAAGAGCATCCACTTTCCATTTCTCATTGCGTTACTGGTTCTCAGAGATGAGCGTCTCCTGGCTCCTTCAGTCTGCAATTTCCTGTGCTGCCCACATGTATCCAGCTACAAACATGTAATTTTGACAGAAGATTTTATGTTACAAGGTATGTTTACCACTGTCTTAGTACAGATGTCTCCTTTCCTTTCACCGATATGCCCTATGGTTGGCCACAGGAGAAAAGCAGAGAAGTAGTCCCTATTATTTCCTTCCAAGGTGACATTGCCTACTTTTAAGGACTCACAGGACAAAGTCCTCCCAGCAAACCCCGCCTCAGGTGCACTGTGCCAACCACGGTGGAGCCTTCAGTGGAAGTGCTGGTGGGATGTACGGTTGTGAGATTTTTCTGAGAAATAAGATGCCAATAATTGGTGACATCCTTTAAGCACAAGACTCCAAGGACTCCAAACTTTGTTCCTGGAAGGAACCATCCTGCTTGCACAATGCTAGTATTAATGGAGCAGGGTACTGGCTGTGAGAGCTGCCCTGCACCACAATCTGGGTCACTGTGATCACAGACAAAATAACCCTTCCGTAACAACAGGCCCCAGACTGAATTTTCCAAGTTTGAGAGCAAGGATTTTATACAGAAGACAATATCTATATTCTCATTTCCCTCAAACCATTCTGACAGTTGCTGTCTCCCAATTTTACCTCGAAATGGCTTAAAACCCCTGCCAATCCTCACGCCCATCTGCACACCCAATGTGAAACGATGGGAACTGCCTGGAATTGCAAAAGCCACCTCCTCCTCCAGTGCTACCTTTGGCCAATTGGATAACAAGCCCTGACTGCCGTGACTCATTCTGGAGAGCTCGTTTCCACAGGTATTTTTCAAATCTTAGAGGACATTTGCTGTCCTTGCTCAGGTAAGAGCGGAAGAGAAAACTGGCTTTGTATGGGTGTCCCTACTAGTGTAGTGTTTGCCCCTAGGGATGGTGTTGGTGCCAGCAGTGGTGCTGTCAACCTGTATGGTGCAGAGCAGAGCCACTACTGCAGCTGGAGCACCCGCCAGAAAGATTATTCACGCTCCTCGTACCTCATGTGTAACTTCCTGATCCTGCACAAAACTATAGCTTTAGGCCTCCAATCCCTCACGACAGATAAAGAAAGGATTTGACTGCTCGTGGCTGTTGAAGAAAGGCAGAAAGCCCAAAATAAACACAAGTACTGCAAACTGCTTCTACTACTGCTAGTGTTCAACAATAGAGAAGTCTTACCAAAAGAGCTGATTTACAGAGATTTCCTCATGTCAGAGCCAAGAGTCTAAATATGCTGGCTTTTAGGATGCACACAATCTGTTACGCCAGACTAATTACCAAAACAGAGGCGTGTTTGACAGGGATGGCATTAATAAAACAACTCTTGCTGGTGTCAGGCATTTCAGTGGTCTATGTCACGGCTCGCACTGAAAAAACCCCACCACATCCAAGAAGACACCAACAAGCCACCACCACGTCAGCTACTGTTTGCTCACGGCCACACACCGAAGAAATTACAGTACTGCAGTTGATAGTTTAAGTTCGCGCTCTTCACGAAGCCACAGAAACTCATGTGCCTGTTTTCTAACAGTCATCTGTGCCTTTAGAAATATTCCCTAACGTGCAATTACATGCCGTATGGTACACTGCATGGTAACAGAACCTAAAATGGTAACAGGAAATCTTGTTTAACCTTAAATGTTTTTCTTCCCATTATAAAGACTCACAGATCTGTGCAGTGGGTCTTTGGCCTGCTTACAGCTTTGGAGCTGATGCTTGTTCTATCTTGAGGAGAAAGATAAATGTCCTCTGAAGTTCTGGCCTGTAATGAATTCCAATGGGAAAAGCCTCTATCTTTCCATTTATTTTCACAGTGTCTGATTTCCAGCTGTGCAGCATTTATCTACTAGATGCACAAGACCAAACTTCAGTCCTTACCCAGAAATTGTCTCACCCATGGTGGGACAGAGGTTGCTGTAGGAAGATACCGGAGGGAGATGAGCAGGCACAACAGCAAGATGAGGCAGAGCTTTCTGTCCTTACACGAGTACCAACAGCAAGATCTGTGATGAAGGACAGATCAAACAACTTCCTCCACGGTCTACACATCAGTTACCCTACTGCCTGCCTAGGCTATTAAATTAGGCTCAAGCTCATGAGTAGTGTTAAAGGACTGCTAGCTGAATGAGACCATAGTTACACCACTCCAAAGATACCACTACTCCATCATCTACCCTGACAAAGCTACCTGTATCTTCATTCAGTTATAGTAACTTTCTGCAAAAAACAGTCTGCTGTGGATCTCTGCCACCACTATAGGACACTGAAGCACAGTTCTACACAGGCTACAGGTAAGGACCAAGAGACTTTCCTAATTCCATGACCACATAAAACTTAGTCCAACTTCAAAATGGTTACTCAGAAATGATAGAGGGGCTCACCAAATCTGATGTCAGCTGAGTCAAACAGTACTGCCGGGCTGTTTATGCGAACCCCCCAGCTTGATGTTCTCTAACTCCACACCATATGGTCTTTTCTTGTATGTGAAACCCAGAAATGAACTCTGCAGTTGTCTCCTTCACCTTGAAGACCTCAAGACTGCTTAACAGTCAATTGAGTACAGATCAATTCCCGTTTCCCATGTAGAAGCAGAAGTTTAGTATCAAAGTTTCTCTGGGTGTCCCCAAATTACAAGATTCAAAGCCCTTCCATGCTTTCATGCCAAGCCATCAGTCAGTGCAAAGAACAGTTTATTCTTCGACTCTGCCTTTGACGTAGGCACAATACAACAGGGAAACTATTTTAAAGGGGCTACAGCTGGATCAGCTTCCGAAGGGCTACTCCACACTGAAATATTAAAAGGCAATATACAGGCGAAACAGCATCAGAATCCAGCAGCCAGCAATGCGCATCACAGATTGATTTATCTCAATTAGCACAGCAATTTCCTGCACATTTTCCAAGAAGCATCCATTGGTTTCCCTAAAAATAGGATCAAAATCACCATGCAAATTGTTGTCACAGCTTAAAATGCTAATCAGTTTTTTAAGGACACATCAGCCCATGTGCAGACAGGTTAAATTTAAGGCAGAGCTATGACTGAGAAGCTAAATGCACTCCTTTGAAAATGCTGAATGAAGAGGTCAGCCTGTCTTTGAATCACCAGTCACAAGCCTGAAAGTAACAGGAGAAGCAGGTAGCTTTTGGTGTAGAGGTCATAACTGCAAGTACCTGCACCAGTCTGTGCTTTTAAGACTAATGCATACTCTTCCACGCACACCTCCTCTCTCCTTTCATGCTTTACTGATCTTTTTTGCTAATCAATCAGAAGAACTAACACTTATATTCTCCTCCCTCCTCTTGAGAGTGGATGAATGATTAAAGCTGCCAGGGTAACCTCTTTGGCATGCATGCCAATAACTCCCCACCTAATAGCCTTTCCTCTGCCTCACTGCCCTGGCCCACTGGTGATTACTGCATTCCCTTGAAGTGGTCAAATTGCAGGGCAGACCCCATGGAAACCTATTTGGAGTTGTTCTAGTTCATACCAAAGAATAATGTTTTTAATACAGATTGTTCTTTTTAAAGCTCAACAAAAGCAGCTGTAATCAATCCTAGTGGGAGCACTGCAAACTTCCACCAGGTTTCAGAAGCCCCATATTGATTCCTTTCCAGTCCATGGATTTCAGCAAAATAACCCCATGTAAGGAACTGAGAGTCAACTAACACATAATCATTTAAATTAAGATCTCTTTGCCATTCATAGCAAGAATTAGCAATAAACTGTCTCAATCAATTACATTCTTTCTGCATAAACAGGAAAGCTACACATAAAACAACTATATTATTATGGTTGCATTAATCACCAATTAAATACTGCTAAAAATGTTATGTATGGCATTTGAAGTTTGTCAGAGGTGAGGAGGAATCAGACTTTACAGTTTAGGGAGTAAGTATTTCCAGTTATGTAATGCATAATCTGTTATTCATTGAACAAGGTCTGTGACTACCTCAGTGGACAATCCTGTTGGTCACATGCAGCCACCAGCACTCGTGGTGATATCCCACCAAAGCTCCCCAAAAGCAGAAAAATGACTGCTGGTAGATCTACAATCTGCTTGATCTTTCTAAAATTGTGTGCAGTTGTAGCAATTAGCTGAAGGAATTTCCTTCCTTCCCAAAACCACGTGAAACCTATTTCAGAAGGTAAATCCTGGATTCTCTAGAACAGAGAGGAATGCTGGTGGTAACACATTTATATCCCAGGCTCACTAGATTCTTAGTTAAGGAAACTAGAGCTCAAATAAGCTGTAAGTATGCTTAAATGGAACACCTTTTTACCAAGTCAGTTTCACTGCAACAGAGTATGTAGACTGGGCATTCAACAAAAGAACAATTAATCACTGTTTAAACAAATACATAAAAATCCAAATCATCATCCTTATATTACTTTGGGTGCTAGTAGAGAAGATATTCTGCTCGAAAGTGGTACTGTATAATGATGCAAAATGCAAACTGAAGTGCAGACCAATGTGAATTTTGCATTAGCCAGAACATGCTGGATGTACTGACTTCTTTCTCCAGTCCAGGAAAACAATCACTTTATTTATTCAGGTAACTACTTCCAACTTGTTGGGTGGTGGCTGGAAGCACAGAGGTAGAGGATTAGTTTGTCCTAGGTCAAAAGCACTGGTAAATTCAAAACTTGGTTAAATTAGGCCACAGTCTCTGCTGCCAGATGGATAAAATGGTATCAACACTACTCTTTCCATTGGCATAGGCTTCTCAGACACCAACAGCAAACACAGACAGCACTGAGACACCAGGTACATCTGTGTGAAATACCTCTTTGTATTCCAGATCCCCAAACAGAAAGACAACAAAGATGATTTTATTGCTATTTCCAGGTGTCATCTCACTGACTTCCAAGATTAAATTGCTGGATTCAGCACTCTGATCCCATCTTACTTAACTGAATTTCTGCTGCAAAGGTTTGGTTTTCATATCCTCTTTGATGCCCACAAAGATAAGAAATGAGTTAACTTCACATGGGATAAAACATCATTCTAATAACTTCCACTATAAAAGCAGCTGAGTGAAATCAGAGATGGGGTGGCTTGTACAGGCTATGTGGCGTCAGAAGCAGTCTTCTGTCCGGTATGGTGCCCTTCAGGCATGACTCCCCTCCTTCCACCACGCAGAAGGAACAAGTGCAGCACCAACACCAGCCTGCCTGGTTCCCCAGCCAAAGATGGCAGACAGGTTGTGCTGGGGGCGACAGCATCCTGCCAGCAATGCCAGACAAATTCCTAGACAGCTGGGGCTGAAGCAAGAAGGAAGGACTTTCTCTCCTACCTCCCTCTGTCTTTGACTTTCCTGACAGCTCTCTGGGGCTTGCAGTGCAGCATCAGACTGGACAAGGGAACCACGGGGACAATCTCTTCTGAAGACATACACAGCCCAGAGCTGCACCCAGAAACTAGATGGACATACTGAGCAGAACCACTAAAAGAGAATTTCAACTATATCGTTAGAAATTTCTTACCACACGGCTGCCCACATCAGCTGCACAGCAAGACAAACCAAGGCAGAGCCTTGGTGAGGCACTCTGCTGGGAGCCTCCATACCTGCACTTCCACACACTGTAACAATTAATAAGCATTCTTATTCCTGAGAAGAACCAGCGAACGTGACTTCTTAAAAAAAACCACAAACGTACATGAACATGGAGAGCATCAGGCTGAAACCATGCAGTAAAAGGTACACTAAAATAAAAGGGCTACTCCACCAGCAGTGCAAGGGCTGACACTGGATTTCCTACACAGGTTCCTCTCTCCTGCTTCTTTCCCTTGTGCTACTGCCTCCCTATGAGCTGTGCACACGGATATGGCAGAACATGGATCAAAAAACTCCGAAGATACAGGAATTTCTCAAAACTAAAGTTTCAACAGGAATTACATAAGGGACCACCTTCAAACAGTACATAATTTTTTGGTTTAAAGCATGGTTAAGAGACCTGTTGATTTAATTGAATTTTTAGTGATAACAATCTCTCACAGTTCTCATGAGCAACTACTTTTAATAGAACTGAAATAAGCTTCATACTGATTACCTTCAACTGATGTTTTAAAAAGAATGCTATATAAAATTGGCACCAAAAGAATTAATACATTCGTAATGAAGGTAAGGATAAATTACACTGTATTTGACAAATCTACTTCCCTTGATTCAATGGAAAGCAAGCCAAGTAAGTTGTTTGACAGCATTTTTAACAGTCATAGATCTGACTGGAGAGTAAACTACAACAAAGAGTCTTTAACAGTATTAAATATCTTCTAACAAAGAAGAATTCTTTCTTTCTTCCTAGCATTCATACTTTAAATCAGAGTTCTTCTGGCAGGAACAAAGATTTCTGTATTTCTGTAGCCAAATCTCAAATCTTCATGTAGCTGTCCCAGCACCATCAATACAAGGTTAGTACCACCCTACAATCTTTGCTGCCTTATCAACAGTCTAAAGCTTTTAAAAATCTATACGCCTACAAAACCTCCGGGAGCTGTTACACATTGAGGATTTCACAGCATTATTGACCTGGGCAGCCTCTTTATCCTCAGTAAGTTATTTTAAGCAACTTTCTGCTAGCAAGCAAGTCTCTTTGTTAGGCTTTGTCTGTAGGACTGCTAAAGCACTGCTTACAATACAGCACAAAACAGGGAGCAACTAAGCAGAAACCAGAATGAGGTCTGTCAAATTCTCTTTTTTTTTTTTTTCTTTCCTCCACTTTCCTGTTATGCTTCGAATACCCTTCAGATCATTGCCCTGCTGCCAGGAATTCTTCCATGCACCTGAGCCACCTCCTGAAAGGGGGGAATGTGAATGCACAACAGACAAAACAAACTGAATCCATGTAGTTTTGGGACCATGCTCTCTTAACTNATATAGCAGAGAAACAGAACCTGGCAAGTGCATTTACCTACTGGGTAAGAAAATACATCACCTGGCTTGGGAGGTGAGGAAGAGAACAATAAAGAGAGGTAAATTTCTGGTACTTCAAACTCAAACCCTGAACACTGCTCTATTCTTAAATCCCTTATCAGATAAAGGTCTCCAGCCTGAGGATCAAATTTCTTTGGCACGGTAGGAAAAGCAAATCTCAACCTGATACGTATCAGCATACATCAAAAAGCAATCTCATGGACTTCTGCAGGCTCGTGCCTGGAGGTATCAACAGAGAAGGCCAGTGCTAGCACAGCAGTCTTCCTTGGATGTAACTCATGAACAGCCACAGTCGAGCAGTCACATCCAAGCTTCTCCTACTTTTCTACCTACAAAAATATTTACGAGGCGATCCTGTTTGAGGGAGCAGCTCTTGCTTGTACTTTTACTCTGAAGCTTAATATCTTGAAAGTTTCTGTGCCCAGTGACCCCATACTATCCCTTGGTGTCATCAGAACTACTAGGACCTAACTTGTTTTAATCCAAGGGCACATCATAAAATCTACTCAACTGACAGCCCACACAGGCACAGAGAAGATTCAGATTTGATACCAACTTTTGTATCACACATGATAACTAGACTCTCAGCTGAGGGCCAAGACACACAGTGGAAGTGACCAGGGAGAAGGGTAAAAGAAAGAGATTTGAACTTTAATCCACAAAGCCTTTGCTATTGGTATTTTATTTCTGGGTATTAGATCAACTTTCCTATTTCCTTGTTAAACCTGTACCTTGTAGAGAGAATGGAAAGAATGGATGTTTCTTAAGCTATCAATTCTGGAACGCTTGCAAATACCATAAAAACAGCTTTTAACTAATGTCCTATGGAAGTAACTAATTCAGCACTAACATCTTTCTGCTACTTAACAAAGTTAAAGGTTGGCAAAAACAGCAAACACGAGTAAGTAACCTGTCAATCCTGTGTTATTCTAGATAAAGCACAGATGTATTCCAATTATCCGCACCTCATTCCCAACAGTTCTGGTTCAAAAATACAGCACATAATCTGCTCCATATAGATGTCAATCAAATGGACAAATTCCCTTCAGTTTTCATTGCAGATATAACTGCAAAGCAATTGCACTTTGCAAGGGTATCCCTAGATTAATAACAAAACTTTAATTCAAATCACACATTTTTCTCTGCAAGCAATAAAAAAGGTTGCTACACTGATGGCATTAGAAAGCTTCTTAGTCCCTGTTTCTGTCTGCTTCAGGAAAAGGGTCACTCAGGACTCAGAAATGGAACAAGCAAAAAGGGGCTTCATCAGCCTAAGTGTTATGGATGTCAGCTGCTTAACAGACCTGACCTTGCACAAACCTGCTCACCTCCCTGGGTTCTTCTATGAGCTTAAAAAAAACCCAAGGATGAAGAGGGAAGGTATAAAAACTCTGCTTAGGGAGACTCTCATCAAGGCATTCAGACCACTCCACGACAATGCAGAATAGCTTTGTAACGTTACTAGCACAAACTTGCATATGTACACCTAAGAAAAGAGGTCAAGAACTGCATTTTAAATGACAGCAATGCAACATGAAGCAACACTTTAACTTAAGCACCTATACAGCTGGAAGTACAGAATGCTCATGTAATGTTATTTTAGTAGAAAATGTACAGGAGTGATCAAGAATAAACCTCTCCTCAAAGGGCAGGGCATGAAGTGCGTAAATCAGGTTTCCTCATAAACATATATGAGCAAATTAGATTGAGAAGATATGGTTAAATACAATTCTTCAAACAACACAAATGGAAGCAGCTTTTTATGGTAAGTTGAGGAAGAAGAATATAAGGAGGCAATTGCAGCATGTTACATGATGGAAGGCAACATTTGATTATTCCCTTAGACAAGACAGAAAAGATCAGAAAAACACTTTCCTATGCCTTTTTCAGGGACAACAACTGAAGAAGGGCAGATGATGACCAAGCAGCATTTGAGAACTGAGAAGGTGAAGATCATTTCTGCTGAAAATAAAAGTCAGGTCACTTGATTCAACTTCATAATGACATGATAAACAAAGACCACTAGGCAAAGGAACAGAATAGCTACTGTCATTTGATAAAGGAGAGCCATTTCATTTAAGAAATATAAGTCTGTACTGGACACATCCCACCAAAACTAATGATACTTGTCCAGTGAAATACATAGCTGCACTTCACCTGCAGAAAAAAATGTCTTGTCAAGATATGCTGCCATGTCCTGAGCTTGCTGTGCTGAAACTGCTCACCTCACAGCCTGACAGAGCACAGCCCCCTCTGGAGACCACAGCCCCAGCCCTGACAGGGACTGTCCTTCCTCCACTAAGTACATATGCACACACACAGGTCCATGCAGTAATCCCCTGGGAAGCCTCTAATGGGCTGGGAGAGCTGATTACTACTGGCTTACAGCTCAGATGTGTGCAACTGAAAGGCTTAAGAAGCCTCCATTTCATTCTTTTTAAGTTAGTTTGAAGGGGGGAAATAAATGGTTATGAAGAACATCACCAAAAAAAGTGATATAAAACAGCAAAGCAGTGGGATAATGACTCAGGTCTCACTTTCTGAAATGAGGTCCGTGTCAGAAGCCTCGATGCCTCCCAGAAAGGCAGAACTTGCTCTTTATTTCCTCCCCAAACACCATCACCATGTCCTTCATGAGGTGGTTTACAATCTTAAAAAGAAAGACCAAGCCATGGTCTGCAGGTCTAATATTATCAAAATCTGCTTAGGAGGTCGCTACCTGTTCTACAGAAGGCCATGGGGCAGAAAGGAGAGGAAAAGGTCCATCTCACATGACCCCTTCCCACAACACCAGCAGCTAATGGCCCTGGTAATGCTACTGCTCCTCACATGCACCATCTCAGCAGCCACTGGATTCAGGCAGGCAGCAAACGGCACCAGGAGCCAAAGGCATCCCTTCAGGCAAGCTGCAGCCTGCTTTTACAGAAAATTTCAGCAGCATTTTCTTCATTACTTTCCCAGCAGGGCCAGTATGAAGTGGCATAACATTTGCATTCAGAGAGAAAAAACCTCATTTTGTCATCAGAAAGCTGTGGAGAAATTTCCAGCAAGCTATCTCCAGGCACACGCCCACTGGACACTAATCTGTCCCCACTCGCTTTGTGGCAGCTCCACTGCAAGCCCAACCAGGCACTGGCCAGCCACCGGGACGTGGTTTTTTGAAATCCCATTTTGTGAGGAAGGGAAAGGGCTGTGCTGATCCCCTCTCGGTGTTCATTACTGTCGCATTTCAGAGATAACACAAAATGGAAACCACTTGGGTTGGGAATAGCCAAAAGCAGTCATTCAGCACTTGCTAAAAAAAGGATAAAAGTGGCACTTAAAGATCTGACCACAAAACCTCAGTATATACAGACTGCATATTGAGGGATGGGTGCAATAGTACTGCTTTTTTTGTCTGTTCTCTTTTTAAATCAATATATGAGATCCAAATAAAGGGATAATTTAGGATACCTCACACCACCATCTTATAGTATCTTAGGAAATTAACTTAATATCCATTATTGATGTATAAACAAGATGTATAGTATCCTATATATCTTGGGATATCCCATTATTAATTTAGAACAGTCCTATCATCTAAAACTTGAAGCTCATGTCACTGAAAGAGTTGCTAAAAGGAGCGAGCTTCTCCCTGACTTTCAAGCCTCCTCCACTGAATCACACAGCTGAAGGTTTCCATTTTGTTGGAGAAGGTTGTCATTCATGACATTACGCAGCACAGAAGGAGCCAAACAGATTAAATGGACATCTGCATTTCCAATCTGCTATAAAAGTGGTTTAATACCAAGCAGTGTTTAAACAGTAAAACTGTCTGCAATTTCTGCTCTATAATCTGTGAGTAATCAATCAGTCTCAATGCTGAGCTTCCATTACTGCTTCTCTGCAAGTAGATGGAAAAATTTCCAGGGCACATACTTCTTATTTATACTCCAACACTAAAGAGGAATTAAACGCAGATTTGGTCTGCATTCACAGTGATCCTGGCACACGTCAAGTCTCAGGCTTGTATTTTCAAAGCACAGCACAGAAAGTACCGTGAAACATCCAGTTATGGCAGCTATTCGGCATTTTACTTCCCCTCTGAATGCACCACTGCAATAAATACCCTGAGAACTTGCCAAAACAAAACAGAGTAACCCATCAGAGCCCTCATCCTCATACTCTTTGAAACCTCAGCACCTCAGAAGAGAGATGCTCAGAGAAAGCACAGGATGCAGCTGTGGTTCCATGCCACCAATGGAGTCTGGCTGTTCCATCTGGAAGCAATCCCAAGCAACAGCATCAAACTCAACATTTTTCTGAAACTTGCTGCTTGATGTTGTTATGACTGTGGGATTAAGACTCTGGTGCTGGGGATTCAAAGGCTTACTTCTTTTAACAATGCAATCCGTGCTGACAAATTTTGCTTAACACGTAAGTGTCCCTTGCTCTAGAGAGTTACACAGACACTATGCAGAAAAGCTGTGCAGATCAGCAGCTGACCTCCCCGCCCAAGAAAACTGAATGTGTTTCCATTTCAGCAGGGGAAGACCAAGAAGGAGATGGGCACTCTGACCCAGGTACAGGATTCAGGATGGAATGAGGCCAGAGCTAAAGACAAGTAGCTCCCAGAGGCTCAGCGTACCTTGTGACAGGGTCACACCTGGATTACACTGCTGCCTCAGCTGGACGTGAGCAGGCCCAGGCCATGCCTCTTACACAAGAGATGGCTTCCAGAGTGGATTAATGCTTAGCCTTTCCACCTTCCTTAATTCTGTTGTGCACAGGTCGTTGCAGAGTTCTCCCTGACATGGTATATAATGCATGACTAACATCCACCACCTGTTCACCCCTTTGATACCAAAAAGGCGACACTTTCACCCAGCCCCAATGCCAGGCTTCATGTGACAGAGCCCCTTGCTTTTACTGAAGTGGTCATACAAGTTGTCCCACAAACGCACTAGGTTACACCATTCAATTCAGTGTGGCAAAAGTGAAAGCTCTCCCTAAGAAGCGTATCAATGGTTGAATTCACATGTCTCAGCTGATAACTAGTTTAAAAGCACCACCTGCCCCATGTACTTATTCATCCATAAATTCTGAGTGTCTAGCAAGCACCCAGCATGGTGGGCTGGACCAGGAGCTCAGAAGATGGGCACTGCTCCTCACTGAGCTCTGCTGTTGTCTGCAGTCACCAAACCTCAATGGTGTCTCCTATATGGGATGGGGGTTTCAGTCAACCTCATGGGAAGTTCCACAGCCTGAAACACAACATAAACCTTGGATGAAACCTAACTTATTTTTCCCGATGTTATCTGCATCTACTCCTACTCTGCTTGGCACAGGGAGACAAAGGATCAAAGCAAGCCCTTGAAGAGTCATATACACATGCCTTTCCCTCTCAATACCTATGTACAATTAGGTTTAATCACTACAAATAGAGTTCACTTGAAATTTTGAATCCACTGGTTCAAACTGATTCGAACCACCACTGATTTGAATCTGCTGGTTTATCCAATTCAGAGCTTTGGCACTCTAAGATGAGACTAAGGAGGTGGGGAGACAAAGTCACTGTGTATTCCAAGCACTTAATTTTACTTCTATTCATACTAGCTAGATTTAGGACCAAAAGGTCCTTCTACACATCAACGGAGACGGGCATACTACAGCAAGGTGCTCACACTCCTGACTGAATTCAAACTCCTCAGTTAACAGTCAGTTAACTCCTCAGTTGAACAGTCTTTCCAACACATGATAAGCAAGGAAGTCAAACTCTGAAATAGCATGTATGACATCAGGTTCCAATAGGTCTAAGTGAGTTTTGGAATAATGGCAGAGAGGCACACTACAAAACCAGCAGATTATCTGCATCTGCCAAGGGAACAATTACTGTGACAGCAGCATGTTTATGAAACTCAGAAAGAACCTCAGTATCTCAGAGCTGCCACGAGACGTGCTGAAGAAAACCCCAAACCCTGTAACTTGGGGCTCCAGACACATGCTTGTGCAACTCATGGTTTCAGTAAGAGACCTCTGCTCATTTGCAATGACACAGTATAACCCAATCAAGCAGGTGTCCTTGTCCCTGGGCTGGAACAGCAAGTACTCATTTCTCTGGACAGTTTATAAGGAAGGGAAATATAGCAACCACAGCATAATTCCTGACTGCAGAGCTCTCTCAGCAAGAAGCAGCTGTATTTCTCTGGCCATGTACAACAGCAGCTATTCCAATCATATAAGCACCTGGAAGTTACTGTCATGAAACTAAATGTGCAGACTTGGCTGTATAGAAAACCAATTCTGCTGGATAATTAGCACAGCATTATGCACCAAAAAAAATTCTTCCAGGTAAACCTTTTACCTTTTCCTCTGCTTCTTATAGTCACTTGTTGACTGCTATGAAAATGATATTGTTCCATATCAGAGGGGGCTGACAGCAGGTCTGTGAGCCAGAGGAAGGAGTTGACAAGAAGTGAAGAAGACAAGATTGTTGGCATAGAAACAGAGGAAAACAAGGAACACCTGTGAGAAGACAGGACGTTTATCTGCGATTGAGAAATCCTGTGAATGCTTTCCCAAAACAGTGATTGCACCAATGAACACATGGGACTGATTTGTTGTAACCAATGAGTGTAGAGCATGTTTGGGGTAGAGAGGTATAAAAAAGGGTTAAGTGGGCACAATAAAAGAGTAGCAAAAAGGCCTTCTTGGAGTCTGTCTTGGGTTGCTCTTTGTGCATGAGTGACCATCCTGACTGCAGCAGTTCCACACTCGGAGAACTGTAACTCTCCTTCAGTTCTTAATTTTACCCTGTACAGCCATGAAATCAATAGTAACATAGATCCATTCTAAATGCCAACCAGCATGTAGAGGAGAATGCATGCTGAAGATAATAATGCTTCAGAAACAAGATTTTTCATGTGCCACTTGAGGAAAGGAAACCAAAGGAGTTGCTGCATTGTGATACAGTCATTGAAATCCCCAAGACACACAACTATTCAGACTTGCGCGATCCCAGAAGGATATAGGGGTTTGTAAAACCTCCAGACTGTGTATTTTATTCTATCTTCTCCTGCACAAAGAGAATGAAGTGCAATCTACTAAGGCTTAAAATTAAACATTCTGTATCTATCATGCCATGGGACAGAAACCAGTCAAACCAGTTCAAAATTCACAGTTCTCTTCTATGTAAAAGAGCCTTGTATACCTATCAGTTACAGAAAAATTGACCTAATGCCAACCTCTAAAAGGGAGTCGTGTTAAAAAGTGCTTGAAGTTTCTTGTAATTATGCGCACCTATTCTACCTGCAGACAATAAGAACTTACTCCCTCAGTACAAGACAGCATTCCAGTTCCTATTCCTGTGCCACCTTTCTTGCTTTAGGCTATTGATAAATGCCCACACAGGATGAAAACCCCCTAAGGATACCTGCATATAATGCACTTACAAACAATGGTGTCCTGGTCAGCATAGATGAAATTACCTTACAGTGGCTTAGAAAACCTCCCAAAAGGGACAAACTGTCCTAATGTAATAGGAGGCTGTGGGAACAAACAAGGCGAGAACAAAACAAGTCAATTATACAAAAGCAACTTCCCAACAAATGTCTGAGAGGCCATTACAGGATACTGGCGTGCTTCCTGGCCCCAAGCTGAAGCACCCTTGCTGCTCATCAGTGACAGGAAAAAAAGAGAAAAAGCACAAACAAGCATGGAGAATTTAAAACCCATTCCAGGAGAGCCCAAACTGCCCACAGGGCTTAAAGTAGGGCATTCAGCTTCAGAGACACCTACTTTTAGGCAGGTATTTGTATTGAGCTCCATGACCAAAATCCTATTTTAATCACTGGAAATCTTGTACCTGTGGCCAGGGGAGTCCTGCTGAGCTTCCTAAACACAGGCACCCAGCACTGCTTGAGATGCCTCAGGCACACTTGCCTTGTTCCCAGTTCCTGTTCCAGATGGACATGTGCCTCCTGCAGGTCCCAGCACACCTTCCAGGACTAGACCGTGCGAACCTCCCAGTGCCAGAAGGTATCGCAAATGTCACAAAAAGGTTAACATTATTTGTCTTCTGTGCCCCGTGCTGGGAGGGCTGGATTAGCAAGCAGAAGGAGGAGGCTGTCTCTGAACTAGGGACTGGTCTGTGGCATACAAAACAAAAGACCCTGAATGAAGTTGTGCAGATGTCTGAAAAATTTCTGGAATGTCCAGCTTTGCAACTGGGCAAAACAAACAAAGTTTGGCTTATCACCCTTCAGTGACAGGACCCTCACACTGTAAGGCAAGCTTTGGAGAGCCAAATCCCCACCTGCTCCTCACAGCAGCAGACATCAACCTAAACTTCTGCATCTCACATGTGCAAGATGATTACACAGGATATAAGACCTATGCTCAGAATTTTTTTCCCCATCATTGTTATTTTTTAAACTAAAAATGCCAGGCACAGAAAGTTTCCAAACCTTCAAAGCAAATTTAAGTAACCTTTTGCTTCAAGAAGTGAAAAGAACGCTAATGTCTTCATAACACAAATCTGCTGACAATTTCTTTAACAACTAGAAAATCAAGGACCCAAATCTTTGCCCTCCTCCCCACAACTTCGATTGGCTTAAACTGGTTATCCTTGCTTCTGTGAGAATCTGCAATAGCTCCTGCATCAGTGAAGTGACATGTCTGAGCTCTCCCAGCAGAGCTTTTCCACAGATCACTAAGTTCCCCTCATCCCCTGCTGCCTCTGACACATCCAAATCAGAGGCTGTGGGAATGCAGGCTGCTGCATCAGCCACAGGTTCTTGCAGAAGGAACAATCCTCCTCCCCTTTGCCACAGTGAAAAATATGTTAGGAAGGACTTGAAGGCTGCAGTCCCAAACTGGATCTTATATAAAATGAGCAGCTGAAGACAGCGAACAGAAGCGCTACCAGTTGCCTGTATTAAAACACACGTTAGATCTTCTACTTCCAGAGTTTCCCACTGTACAGATCATCAGCCATCCTTATACAGACATCAGCAAAAAATCTCGGTGAACATCTCATTCTTTCTTCTAGGCCAGAAAGACAAGTCCAGGCAGACTTTGCCCAGACTGATGCCTTATTACTGATGTTTTTGTCTTAACTGGATTAAGCCAGAAACTGTCCAGGCAGGGGAATCGATAGTAGCTCTCCCTTCCTCATCAAGGTAGTGATGAAAGCTCCAAATAAGGCTTCCAAAATAAATCCTACTGCAACATTTTTAGGGCGTAGGCACACCCCAAAACCGCACAAACCAACAAGAGGGCTTTTGTTCTCTTGACTGAAATCCAACCATTTCAGAGCACTCCACTAAAGACCCACCAGAAAGGCTACCTATTTCCTTCCTTCCCAGGATCTCAAAAACACTAGCAATGGTATTTTTCTTCAACCATAAATCAGACTGTCAACCAACACACCGCAGCATGGTATGCAGAATTTAATTGGTATGAGCAGAAAAAAAAAAACACAAACAAACAAACAAAAAACCAAAAAACAACAACAACAAAAAAAACAACTTTATACTGTACCTCATTCACTTCTATTAAAAATAGGCATTTTGCTTTATTGCAGTAATTCCAAAGGGGATAAAAGGACAATTTTAGATTTAAAAAAAAAACAACCCAAAACACTGTATACAAAAGAAACACATTCAAGACCCCCTTCACAAAATCCAGCGACCACCAGAAAAGGACAAGTCCCAGATTTGAACTCCTTTATAGGCTTGAATTCTGTGATTTAATTAAACATATGAGCAATTTAATTTTTTGAAAGTATCATATAAGCTTTACTGCATATACAATTAGGAAGTCTGGACAGCTTCCTACAGAACAGCCATTCCCACAGGGGCTTTTAATTTCTTTTCAATACAAGTACCTCTTGGGATGAACAGAAAACAATACACAAACTCCTCACAACAGCCTGAGGATCACAGCACAGGCTGGGGATGGGGGAAGGGACAAAGGATTTATTTTAATCTTTATTTAGAAATTTAGAAAACTTGCTATACTTCTAAATTTCTTTGATTTCTCCATGAAGTGTGATTGCTGCAATAACAGTCCCAGGTATCTAAAAGTCGTTAGCTTACTCTACATTCTGTCCTTTCAGGGCAGAAAACACGTTCCAAGTTTAAACTTGTTCAATGAACTCTATTATCTGGGCCTAAAATTTTTCCTGTGTAAAGCAAGATATCATCTAAATGTTTCTACTGTTTTCAAATACACAGGCAAGATTTGTTGTGTCTTCCTGATACTGCCTTGAACCAGCAGCATTAAATCAAATGTCTCTTACTTAAGGAAGGAATGAGCATTATTTTCAAAATTGATCCAGTGTAAGTACTACACATAAATTTAGACTTAGTTATTTGGGTAACTTTCTTAAACAGCAAAATCTTAAGGCTGCTTCTGGCAACAGGAAAAAAAAACACCTTCATTTTGTTAGAACTGCTGACTGGGAGATGTCCCCTTTTCAGCACCTGTAATGAAACCCACTGTGTTGGTTCTGGCTGGGATAGAACTTGTTTTTCTTCACAGCGGTCAGTATGGGACTGTGCTTCGAGTTTGTGCTGAACACAGGGTTGACAATATAGTTATACAGTTTTAACAATACCGTTTTTTTAACAAAAAAGTCATTTTTGTTATTGCTAAGCAGGGTTTAAACACAGAGCCAAGGCCTTTTCTGCTTTTCGTACTGCCACAGTGGCAGGGGGTTGGGGTTATATGGGAGGCTGGGAGGAAAGACAGCCAGGACAGGTGACCCAAACTGACCAAAGAGATATTCTGTAACGTGACATCATGCTCAGGAAATAAAGTCGGAAGAAGGAGGAAACGTGGAATGTTTGGAATGATGCCATTTGTCTTCCTAAGTCACTGTTACACCTGATGGGGCCCTGCTCTCCTGGGGATGGTTGCCCACGGGAAGTAGTGAATTAATTCCTTGTTTAGCCTTGCTCTGTGTGCACTGCTTTTGCTTTCCCTGTTAAACTGTCCTCATTCCAAGCCCCAAGTTTTCCAGCTTTTACCCTTCAGCTTCTCTTCCTGATCTCACTTGGTGGTCGGTTGCTGGATGGGGTTAAACCACAAATTGCTGAATCCAAAGCACAGGTAATATCACTGTCCTTGGAGAGGTAGCCTTAAATTATGGGAACTTGTTCCTGACAACCACTGACAAGAGGAAAAAAAAAAAAAAAGTTCAGGTTTTAGCATATTCATCTAAAGTCACAGGTTGTTGAAACACTGAACCCAAACCTGAAGGATGTTTTTTCCCTCAGAAATAATTAAATCGCATAAGAAAAAAAACAAAAAACAGAGCAGAGGTAGCATACAGACCTATCTTTTATATCGGACACTAATGGAAAAGGATACAAAACCAAATAAGTTTAGGAAAACATTAACCTTAATTATACTGTGAAAATCCATATCAGGTAAAACAATCGTCCACGTCTAATGCCTACTTATTATGTGCCTTAAGTAAAACTGAGTACCTAGCTCAAGAGAACCCCTGCTTAAAAATTAAACATAAATAAACTGAAGCACAATAAGCCTCCACAATTTAAAGGCAGTGCTCTTAAGCACAGTCATGAAACAACAGTTGTACTACAGCATCTCATCTGAGATTGTGTTTAGAATGAGATGCCATTACAGGAACAAATTTATTAGAAGAGAATGCAGCAATTCCTGCCAAGCTGTTTGATAGAAACCAGGCACCTATATAACCTAATCTGAACAACTTCCCATTACCAATACCACTTCCTAAAAGGAAGGCATTAAGGTTGAAGGGTTCTCACAGCAGCTACCACAATTCACTACACAGAGCAAGCAATCTAGCAGAATCTCTTTTCTAAAAAGTAAAATGGTCATCCTGAGATGCCTTTCTAAATTAGAATTATTTAATGCTTCTTAACAGAGAAGGACTTGTAGCATACTATAGAATTTGCAAGTAATTTATTTGTTTACTTTTTACAGGCACTCAAATGGGACTTGTTATCCAGCCCCCCTCCTTCTACCTTAGCTCTTGGCCATGCTGAAGGCAACAGTGCTGTCACTTATGGTTAAGATAAAGAGATCTCAGTGCTCACTCAGTGGTGTGGCGAGAAATACTCTGACACAGCGTGGATCTGTATTTTTATCTCTTTGCAATCTCATTGAAGACTACAGCTTTCCTTTACACAGTTGAAGTATCAAGTTCTAGCAAGGAGGCTGTAACACTGAGCTCTCAGTACTCACCTCTCTTGAAACTCAGATTACCAGGAAAAAAATGCTCCCCTCTTATTAGCCTTTTATAATGAAATAGCTATTCATAGATTCCTGAAATACCTACAATTCTTTTCATTCACTAGGAAGAAACTCATATAAAGCTTAATGAATTGCAGAAACATTATACACTAACAAAGGCAAGATGCTTCAAGAAACAGGAGGAATGCTCATTCAGCACTGTGCAACACAGAAAAAATTATAGAAAGTAACAATGTTAAAAGAGGTATATTTTATAAAAAGTTCCCACAAAATACATGTAAGGGATATGAAACAAAAAACTGATTTTGTATTACATACACTTTCTAAAACTAAGTAGTTTGAATTATTGGAAGAGAATGAAAAATAGGAGACAATGGTGAAATACCGTTGTTTCCATATAAACCCATCATAAACTATAAATTATACTTTCCTTGTCAAGTTTCTCAAAACACCAGTGAAGCAGAGTGAGGTGACATGCTAACAGAAATCCCACACTGCAGATTACACTGTGCTCTCAAACTCACACAACACCTTTTTTGAGGTGTATTCCCATGGCATAATTGAGAGAAGTCCAAAGCTGGAGCTTCACTTGGAAAAGGCGAGGTGGAAAAACTTCCCTCTGCCTATTGCAGGTGTCAAGAGTGACAAACAGAGGTCATACCAACAGCTGGCACCAGCTAAGTCACCACACCAATACAATTTGGAAACCTACTTCCCCCCAAGAGTCGCACCAGAAACACGCCTACTGGAGTTTGTAAAGTAAGGCAGATCTGCCAAAAAGAAAAAAACATTTTGCCGTGTAGCCTACACCAATTACTTCTACTTCCAAGACACCGTCCCCTCTGTGCTGCTGGCGAGGCAGCCTCGGGAGCAGACCAGCCCTCCACTGCCAAGGACAGACCCACCCATGGGAGCAGCGGGCACCACAGCGAGAAAAATGGAGACAAGGAAGGAAGGAAAGGATATACTAGGGCAGGTGAAATAAAGGGGCCATTTTCCACTATACCTTCTCTTCAATAGAGTACCTCAAATTTTACAGTAGCAAAAGCAACCTAGTAGCAAAGATGAATGATAAAAAGGTTGAGCAACTGCAAAACCAAAATATGATGAATCAGTGACTGCAGAAAGGCAATGTTTCATTGCTATTACACCCCAAGAGGATAAATCATGGTGAAAGTCGTATTACATGAAAATTCAGCCACCTGGGAATTCAAACAGTTAGCAGCCAGATCTTTTTTTAATCACATTCATCTGTCAGGCCTAACAGAAGAGAGGGAAGGATCTGACAAAGCCAAATCCTCCAAAACACAGCAGAACTGACTTCAGAGAAAGAACCTTACTGCAACTCACTGAACAGTATGTGCCTACAAATCCTGCCTGCTCCCCAGACCGGGGGCAAAACAACCAGCTTCAGAGGAACACGACAGTGAGCACAGTTTCAAGCAAACCCTTGACTCCAATAAACTAGAACTCATCTGTGCCTCACCAACATGGGACAAGGCACCAAAGCTTCTCTGGTAGGAAACAGCAGAACCAGAAATATAAACAACTTCCAGGGACAGTGAGTATGTAAGAGCAGAATTAGTGTCTCAGTCCCTGTGTCACATGTGACAACAGATTTGGGGGACTCACTCTGCAACACTGCTGAGGCTCATGTGCACCAGTACCTACACCTGGTGTGAGCTGGCCAACTCAATGCCAGACCAAAATCTACAGGTGCAGATTCCCAGATGCCACACTGAGACTCCAGCCCTTGAAAATATCCACTGATCTTGCCCTGAAGAGTAACCTTAAGCAAGAGCAAGGCACTGGCCATCCAAAAGCCTGGGCTTCAGCCAGGCCTGTGCAGCAGTACCAGAGACAGGGGAGATGCCTATCCCTATGCTGTTCAGTAATTTGAGTTTGGGGCAGGGGTGTGAGGATCTGTGAAGAGAGAAAAGCAGGCAAGCCAGTTATCAAGTAAGAAAAGCATGGCTGCTTCACAAATACTTAGCAAGGAGAGGCTGGAATGGAAAGTATCACTTAACTGAAATGGGAATATGACACACATTTCAATTCAGCACACACAGGAATGGTGAGCTAACAGAGTTACACGGGCAAATGACAACCACTCGTTTTCTTCATGTGAAGCACAGAAGAAACATCCTTTCTTCCAATATAGATTTGTTAAGACTCATGAACTTCTGTCATTTTGATTTCCCCTCTCAAGGACTGACCAAAGTGAGCCACTTGTACAGCACTTTCTTCTGGAGTTACTCATCTTTTCCACTGAGATAATTCCATGTTTGTCTGCAGTGATCTGCATCCCCCATCTCAGCTGCATTCCTAACTTTCATTGCCAAACACAGCATGTAAACTGCCTCCAGTATATAAATTTTACTCTTTATAGGAAGCAACAGTTCCTAGGACAAACTTGCAAGCAGCCAGCTGCCTGTTCTCTGTGTTTGTCAGCTCCTCCCGCTCAGCCTGCTCCTCTCAACACAACACTTCGTGACTTCATTTTGCTTCCATCTTTTCACTGACACAACAGCGAATAAAGCAACCAGCACAGTGTTAGTCTACGTGTTCACACCATTCATTCCATGCTTATACTGAATTTTGCACCATTCTCTCTTCCCTCCAGAGCACTAAAATTGCTTGTACTATTTTGTGAGTTCATAAATAAACTAAGCAGCAGACAACAGCATGCTCTGGCCTGTCTTGGATCAATCCAAAACTGTGAAAACACTTCACAGAGCAATTCAATAAAGCCAACAAACTCTCCTAGGAACATATTTGATCCATTTTGGCCCTGTACCCTTCTATCACTTTTGGATTTTGCACCTGTGACTCTGAACTTAAGACCTTTATCAGACGGCTGCGCCCACTTTATGCACAACAAGAAGTCCCACCAGAGACCCCATCTGGGCTTGCTCAGTGTGCTTAAAGTATATGCTTAAGTCATGGATTGCATCTGATTTGCTTTTCTTTAATTTTTAATTCATGCTGAAAGGAACTGCTCTGAAAACACAATACTTTTTTCTTTTATTTACATATTTACAACTCCAAAGTATTTTAGGACACCATACAAGTGCTTACACTTTAAAACCCTAACATCTTTCTATTTAGCATCATCAACAATTGAGCAGTCCTAAAAATGACATACATGAAAGAGAAAGAAAAGAATCACATCTGGGATCCATCTAACCTGAATATCACCAGCAGCCTCTCCAGACAGTACCCACTGCACACATCCTACATGAGGCACAGCAGGAGCCCACCTGTCACAACACAAACGCTATCGTAGTTACACAAAGTTTTATTTAAAGGTCAACAATCATCAGAAGCTGGAGAGGTACAAGTGAGGTGATAGATGAACCAGTATTTAGTGTTATGCAACCAAACGATTTTTTTTCAGCAGTATCTAGTCATAAGTAGAGACTGGGATTTTCATAAATCCCAGCAAAATAAAGACCATCATCCAGCAGAGCAAAGCTATATATACAAATACATATAAAGCTAATAGATGTGGATTCCTGCACACAGAATCACTGCCATTTCAACCTCTCTCCCTTGATGACTGAAATCCTCAACCATCCTGATTTATCTTGGCTTCAGTTACTGATGCTGCATGGCCAAGCCATGGCCCCTGGTCCACAGGCAGTGCTCATCCCACATGGCCATCACACGCCAATGGCAGGGCCACCCAGACCCCCTGGCGTGGGACGAGGAAAGGCTCAGGGACCACGGGCCAGTGTGGGGCTCCCAGCCCCATGCTCAGCTCACATGCTCCCCTGCAAGAACACAGCTGGCAGCAGAACCGTGAGCCTCCAAGCCACCCCAGCCCCTCTCCACCCCTACAGAGGTGACAAGGGGGCTTGGGGCATGAGCCCCAGGGGAAGCTGCTGGTGGGGCTCAGGCAAGAGGGCTGTCCACCCCACTGGGGGCACTAGGGATGTACTTGGGAAATTAGGATGGTCAAAATTCTCTGAATACCCTTTTGCCAAGTTCAAGCATCCACTTAATGGGGGGACTTAATTTCATTATGCCATAACCATGAAACATTAAGTACTTCTTTACATCTATCAAAGTTATTGATAGATATCGAGCGTGACCAAAGCACACTCCTTTCCCATAAAAATGAAGTTCTGCAAAATCTACATCCTGGGTACACACAGAGATATAGCTAGAGAAAATGGCTTGGCTTGGAAGCGAACTGTGAGCATGTAAGGAACTTTTTTGGTTTTTTAACAATCACTTTGGTGAAGTCTGTTTAAAATAAATCTCTTTTGAAAGTCATTGTAATGAAGTTCTGCGTGCTTGCCACCATGCACTTTTACAGGACATACTTCAAAGCATTTCCTTTCTTTGCTGAGATGCCACCTAAACTTCTATCTTTTTCTGTCACACCATATTTATTTTTGTTGCTCAATGTTTATTCCTCTATAAATCAAAGTAGTAGAGAAACAGATGTGCATGTATTTATTATCAAAACAACTAACAGGTCAGCAATCTTTGTCAGCTTTCACTCTAAGAAAAACAACACCACCTTTCCATACGCTCCTTCCTACCAGAGGTTATTCCGTCTTTCAGTGTCTCCAAAGCTCTAGCTATTTATTTTTTTTTCTTTTTCCCCTCTGGAATAAGATCTCCAATTCCTACAACACAAACCTCACTGAAGTCAATGGCATTTGCTCAGGTACAACTAACACTAAAAGCAATATTATGTATCCCAATGGAAATTAGTAAATGCTCTAGTAAATTTTGCTCAGAAGCAGACAATGTAAAAGATGCCATTAACATGAGCTACTTTATATTGCACTGCTCTAATATTCAACACTGAGCACCATCTTGATCCCAATTCTTTAGTTTTGGCAGCAGTAACTAGACTTACACTGATGTGATGGAAGAGGAGAAACAAATATTGGTTAGTGGGAAAGAGGGAGGGAAGGAAGGAAGGAAAAAAGTTGTCATATAGCAGTATATAGTTTACAAAACTGCTTTTTCCTATACAGATTCAGGACATAATCACGTTTTACAAAGCCTGAATCAATATATTTTCATCAAGAGGATACCAGAAAGTTGATGTTTATTCATTTCTACAACTTTTCTCTTTGCATTCAACCAAGACAACATCAGGTTAGGTTTCCCCATAACTTAACTGGCTGCAAGGTTGGCCTGTACTTCCCCAAAAGCAGAGGAGTTCCTGAATGCCCTGGTGCCCATATCATCCTTAGGGCATCTTTCTCACCGTGCCCAAGACAGAGGAGTCTGGGAACAGGCACACAACCACAGGCACCATGGCCCCAGTGCTGCTATTCACCCACAGCTCAAGGAGGAGCCACTGCTGTTTGCTGCATTGCATGAATGCCTGCAAGCTACCAGATGAATTATGCATTTGGGATAGCACCGGTTTCTATTTTCGTGGTGCTGAGATGGCCATGTGCAGCTGGAGGACTGGACTCTGTTTTTTTCCAAGCAGAAGACTTAAAATACTTCAAGTTTGCTGCCTGAGGGTGGGAAAGCAGCTTATGCTAGAAAACAAGAACCTTCTCACATTGTTATGAGAGGTTCTAATTTAATGTAACTGGGGTAATGGGTAGCCAATTTTAAGCGGGTGGTTTGGTTTAAATATTAACTCTGGTGGTACATAAGGCTTTATTCAAAGGGTAAGTTCACCTGCATAGTGACAGTCAGTTTACAAACCAAGTGTAACACAGCAGAGAACTGCCTTGTAATCAGGCCCTTGAAAGTTACTTTTAATCCTCAAAACTTTCATATGCTGCGGTCTCTTTAAGAAAAAGAAATAAAACCTCACACAGAACACACTGACTGAAAAGGAAATTAATAAAATAAGAAGCACTGACTTTTTTATATGGTAAAAGTATATAACTAAATCCATCTCCATAATCCGGGCAGATCATGCTGATGCGTGGAAATCCCTGAACTGCTGGGCAACAGAAACTGTACATTTGAAAAAGTAAAGTCCCTAACGTGTTTTGATTCCTCAAAGCAAGTCTGCAGCAAACTGCCACTTAATGCATGAGCAAAATACCACTTACCAATCATTTCTTTTCAAAAGACACAGCAACAAATCCCAAGCTGTTGTTTGAGGCTAGATTGCTACGCCTTTGCTGATCGTGGTAAAATCAGTTCAAATTTTGGGGCTGATCTTTTCTTTCGCTTTGTTTGTACCTGGTCTGCTGTTTTTTAAGAAACAAACCAGTACAATTCTGGGCAATTCCTTTTGGTTCCCCTTTGTTCTGCCTTATAAATGGAGTTTTGCCTTTGTGATCAAATAACCATAATGCACACACACGAATTACTGCTTTCCTGTCCTGTGGAAAATCCTGCCTGCTCCAGCCTGAACTCCATATGCATTCACACATCCTGGACATTCTGGAAAATGGCATCTGTAGTAACACCCAGACATCCCCTGACACTAAAGCTGAATAGCAATCCCAAATAGACCAATGCTCCACTTCAGTACTGATTTCCTACTTCCCTCTCCACAAAGACTCTCTGGTCCTAAAAAGACACCTGTCAGTTCTGGATGCTTAAGCTTCAGAGGTGAATCTACTGACATTTAAAAGCAGATTTAAAAAGAAAAATGTGTTCAGAAACTCATCTGTGTGACATGCATAATATTCACCTGAATTCATCAGGATAAACCACAGCATTGCTTGAGTAGATGATCCATTTCAATTCTCCTGGAGAAACAAACAAATTTGTATATCTAAAAAAATTTGTCTTGAAGAACTAGCCCCTTTCTGAGTGCTGGGCAGTGCCAGATATCCACATCTCCATCCAGATCCACTGACAAGCACTGAAAAGGGACATTCCAACCGCAAGCAAAAAGCAGCAGGTGGGAAAGACATTGCCTCATGTAGATCCGGGCAGGGAGGGCAGGAAAAGATGCCTTCCCAGCTGAAGCTGCCTCCTGGAGAACCTCATTCATCAGGCATGAATGACTGATATTTAGCAGCTAATAAATATTTATTAGGTAAGAGCTAAGTAAGTTTTAATAGCTCATTTAAAATATTAGCTAATTTTCACCATGTAAGTAAGAATTTATAACCATATGTACTGTAATGCATAGGCTTTCAACTTGATTAATTCATATGTTGAAAGCCCTAAATAACATAGATTTTCCAAGATAAAACTGGTAAGAGATACAGGTACTGTATTTCTTGCATGAACATAACAAAGTAGTAACTGATTTGCTGTTGCTGCAGAAGGAGCTAGAAATTCCTGACATTATGCTTAAGTACTGCCATAACAGACATATCAGTTCATATGCATTTTCATATAAATTCAGATGTTAAATACCACAACAGGTGTTTGTGCTTTCTTCCACCCAAACAGTCAGCTCCACCTTGCCAGTCTGTCCCATTTCTTATCCTAGTGAAGGTGATCCTCTGTTTTCACAAGAGCTACACAGGAACATCCCCATTTCCCTGGGTCATCTTTCTGAAGTCCCACAAACAAATCCATTACCTTCGCCCTCACATCTCACATTTCCTGCAACACTATCATGCTTCCCTGATGAAGGAAGGGTTTGGAGGAGGTGAGCAGCTCAGGGACTGGTGAAAAGTCAGCTCCTTTGGCTTCTGCCACATGTACTGGGAATGACAATGCCACGTACCCGTTCTCTTTCCATCAGTGCTTCACTGGGTTCTTTGATGGAGCGGAGTGAGGAAATGACTGCAGTCACATCCTCCATGCAACAAAAACAAAAACAAACAAACAAAACCAACAAAAACAAAAGTAGAAGGAATCAAAAGTTACAGCACATGGATTTTCTTCAAGGTTTTCCCTCCTTTTCAGAGAAAGCTGCCTCTCTCCTATCTACTGTTGCAGCCACTTCCAAAACATGCATAATCTTCTGGAATGGCACTAATTAACAGTTGTGAGCAGTCACTGAAGGATTTTTCAGCATGTAAAGTCACACCGGGGCTCTTATCTTTCCTTGTGTCTCTCCATCTGACTTTCTCAGTGCCCTCTGCACACACAAGAGATCAGCAGCAGTAACACAGTGTTACACCATCTCCTCTACAAAATTTTCAGCAGAGTTTGACACTTTTTATTAGCTGAGGGAAGATCTCTCCACATTGGAAGTACAGACACCCAAACCAGCTCTGTTAGAAGGAGTCAGCTGAGAGGTAAAAATGAACAGAAGTTGATATCTTTTTCTCACAGAAAGAGCTGAGACACCATCATTGCAGTTCCAGGCTACTTCACCCCTAACTTATGCTAATTTTACTAGAAATCCAATGTTTTTATTTACTGTGCATCAATCCAGCCATTATCACAGAATTAGAAAGTAATTTTAAATTATTGGAATATGGAGGAAAAATACTTGGATTTGATATCTGTGGTATTTCCAAGACTGCCTGGAACTGCAATCACAATAAGGAGGGTATGACAGGGCAGATCCACAGATACTCTCAAAATTAGGCTCCATACCAAAATACATATTTACTTGTTTGACCATGATGCTGCCAAGAGACACACTGTCCTTTTGGAAAATGTCATCCATTTCACAACTTTCCCAAAAATAGACTTTCTTATGCTTTTGTGAACACCCTAGCATACAAACACAAGCATCAAAAATACAAGAAAACTGAGAGTCACAGACTGCCAAGTTTCTTAATCACAGGCTTCTTCTCCCAGCATTAGAAAAAAAATAAATCCTGCTCTACTTGGCATGCCAGTGTGTTATTTTAAATAAGTAGAAGGGCTGAAAGAAAGTCTCCCTTTATTTCCCAAACCCCAAGAGAAAATGGAGGAGTTATTTCCAGAGCATGTACTCAATGACCATCCAGTGAAGCCTATTCATTTTGGTCAGTGATCATAAGTCCTGCACCACACCTAATGAACACACTGCCTTCTTCTGATGCATCTCACATTGCCAGCAGAAGAGGATTAAAAATAATTATGGAAAAAGAAAACAAAACAGGCCTAAAAATCTTATTAAAACAACTCTCTAATTTCCTCAGTTTGTTTCTCCTCCATTGGAATATGTCACCTCATGCAAGAAGTCAGCCTTACCGTTTCAGATTCTGCTTATATTTTAAAGCACAAAAACATCAAGAATTTGGACAACAGGGACATGTGAGGTCTCTGCTACAAAAGCAGGGACCTGGAACACCCCAGTCCTGCAAAGGTTAAATAGTTCCCCAGGAAAGCCTGGATGCATCACCCAGTCTTCTGCTGATGGGGAATTTGTTATTGGGGCACCTTGTGCTCCTGATCTTCTAGGAGCAAAAATTATGAGATACCAAACTTGTTTGTCAGATCTTCATGCTTTCTCACTACTGAGCAGTTTCTCCACTTCAAAATGAATGTCTTCCAAGAATCTCTGCAGAGCACAAGCTTTGTTCAAGTTAGGTGTGACTGAGAAAAGATAAAAGGATAAACTAGGTGCTTTGAAACAGCCAAGCAGCTGCAACCCAAAAAACACTAAGTTCATGCTCTGCCAATAACTTAACTCTCATTCTGTTTCTTTGCCCTGACTGGAGTATCAGCACTGCTCAGATCATACTCTAAATTTACTCTGGAAACATTTCATGTAACTGACCACAAATGAAGTAACACAGACGTACTTTCCCGTAAGCTGGAGAGGCTCTTTGCTCAGAGAAAGGTGGGTTTTCAGTCACACTGGCAGTGCAGAGGACCAGGAGAGCTGCATGGAGGGAGCAAGGAAGGAGTCTCCTGCAAATTCCGCAGCTGAAGGCCCCCCAGCTTCCCTCCTGTTACAGCCAGCTATTAAAAGATACTCAGTGAAACTCCTAGTGTACTTTTTCAGACCTGTGTGAGTCAAGTTTAACTCAGATGATTTTCTCAGAGTCCTTTACTCCTTCTTCTTGCCTTTCCTAACCAGAAAGTGGATGTGGCAGTTGGATGTAACAGCTAAAGCTACACTTTCTGTACAGTGTAGCTCAGCAATTAGAAGATTATTCTTGGCTTTACCCCCTGCAATTTTTAAGTCTCTTATTACAGATTCAGGCTTCCCAGTTCAACCTCCCTTCTTCTCATGCCGTCTGTCGCAAGAGACCCCTCCTCAGATGCCGGAGAAAGGGTCCCTCTGCCTCAAAGGAAACCACAGCTTACAGCCCTCTGACTGCTCTAGGAGTAAGCCCCTGGCAGGCCAAACACTAATTATTTCTGAGGGGATGAATATTAAGAAAAGGCTTTGTACCGGACGATTATTCCCAAAACTTCACTCGAAGTCCCACATATGACCAGCATACTCTAATAGTCTTATTTATCCCATTCTTTCATGTAAACTTCTTCCCTACACAGGCTTGCCCTTCATTACTGGAAATAAACTGCACCCAAACCTCAGCAAGGTATTTCTGTGAGGTTTTTTTCTGCAGCTAAGACACCCACACGAGTTTTTGTTTAAAATAAAATAAACTGGTATTATTCAAAGGGAAGTAAAAATAGAGCTCAGAGAGGACTCTTGTAGCCTGCTCCTCCAACAAGGCTTCTCCAGTGCAGCACATCAAGGCTATTTCAAGAAGCCACTCCCATTTTTCACCACTGAGTATGTCAGAGTGTGTCAGCTTAAGAAGCCAAAGAAAGAAATGGTTACTTAAGGGCAAGTGCAAATACCTTGAAGGGGTGGGAGGGAGGCAGGGTTGGGTTAACAGGTTGCTCACCGCACAGGGTATGGAGAGGCAAGCATCCACACAGCAGTTGCTGAGCCACAGATAATCCCACACTTCCCTGTGCCAGGCTCAGCATCTCCAGTGGGAGCACAAGCACCTGAGGAGGAACCACTTTGCTCCCTGCACTGCAGGCCTTGAGCAGGGTCATCAGCTCATGCATAGGTTCGCACTCTTGGGGTAGCAACACTCAACATTTTCCCCTCTGGTATCCATGGAGAGAGATTAGCACTCCTGGATTTCATTAGTCAAAAGTGCTAAGCAATCCACCAACTTGTGGAAAGAGTAAAAGCACTGAGGTTAATGTATTTGGTGAGGCTCTGTTGAATGGTTTGGGATATTTTGTTTCAGTACAGCATAAGGAAAGCAGCTGTCACCTTGATTACAGTGCCCTCGGTAATCTGACACTTCAGCTAGTCGCAACTTCAGACGGCTCTCCCTCCAGTTGAGCAAACACAGTTACTGATCACTTAAGCAGACAAATGGTGATTTGCACAAAGTAAGTTTTGAAGTGAGGCTGTAGATCAGAGGAGGAGCAATTTGCACCTATCATTCCCATCCTTCTGCAGTCAGAAGGGAGAACACAGAAGTCTTCCAAAAAAATCCAACAAACAGAGAGAAATGCCAACCTGCAACATTTGGCTCCACACACTCACTTTCCAAAGAGCAAAGGGGATGAGGGAGGCAGTGCTCAAATCATCCATGTCTGCTTAAACGCTTGGTTTGCGTGCTCCAGTGCTGTCAAACGGACACAGCTGATGAGTCAAAGATGGAATTAGCATCCCTGATATAGCAACTCTTCCAGCCCAAACCACTCACCTCCAGACTTCTCCTTTAATTAAGGTCTGGCCAAGACATGTCAGCAGTCCAGCATCCCCTTCCTGCTAACAGCTCTGCCAATACTTTGGTCCATCACAACCAGCTCCTCCCCACTCCCACTTTTTCAGTGCTGTGAGCTGAGTGAGCAGAAGGATTCCTGAGAGCGGGCAAAGGCCCAGAGCCAGCCTGGTTTTTCATCCACCTTTTCTTCTGCTCTTGGATCTTGTACTTGCAACATGAGACTGAAGAGCAGTGCCAATGCTAACAGTTACCTTTTGTGCCTGATAGCACAAAAGCAGCAGGAGGGAAAGAAAAAATCAGTCTAATGAGGTTGAAAGCACAAGAGATTGCAAAGAAAAAGAGCAAATAAATAACGTAAGGTATAAATTACAATTAAGTGCACTATAGTTACCATGTACTGTGCAGTATTGCTCAGAAATATTACCAGCACAAGTTAAAACACCCCACACTGAACAAAAAGCAACATTTCTGGTAGGAAACTGGCAGTCTTACACCACCACCATGGTGATAATGGTATGAGAAATTGTACAAGTGACAGGTCTGACAGAATTTAAAAGCCTTCAGTTTGTGTTGCTTTGTTCATTTTTATCTTCTGATAGAAACAGTCTACACCAACACAGACAATAACACAGAGCACTACCCATCCCTGCAGTACACGCTATTTTGCCACTGTTGAAAAATAAACTTCTTTTCTCCCCATTTTCTTTTGAAGATAAAAGTCCATTAAGACTTCTTACATCTGCTTTGATTTATCCACAGGAAAAGTCAAAGCACTTATGCTTTATGCTTTAACTGATAAATTTACATAGCTGTGTGGACAATGCCTTATAATTTAATGATTTATTTCTCTTGAAAAGAAATCAAACTTTTATTTATAAGCTGCTTTGCATTTTAGAGGTTTTCACTAAAATAGAAGTTCAGCATAATACGAAGCCTTTACTCACAGGTACAGAGCAGTACTGAACTTCAATTAATCACAAAAAAAATCCAGCAAATAAAAAGAAGTCCTAAGGAAAACTAACTGACAACTGCAAAACACAGGAAGACATGTCTCTGATAAACTGAGCGTCTTTTCTGTTAAGCTGAGTACTATATTTACCACCTGGCCTGCAAGGGCTGCTTTTATTCAGAAGCTCTGCAGTAAAATATACGCATGTGTAGAGGATGAAGACTTTATCATTGAAACCTTCTGCAAGAAATTAGGGGAATGAGAAAGACTCACACATTTCCGCAGCAAAATTAGGTCAGGACGCCTTTGAACAGCTCCATTTGAAGGCTGTGCCAGACTTCAGATCAAATACTTTTTAGTGCATTAGACCCAACAGCTTAAGAGATGAACTTCTATACTGCTGATAATTATTACTGGTATTATGCATTGCTGCTTCCATCTCCACCTGTGGATAATTATAAATAGCCTAGATTTTCCAGTCCCTGACATATGCCACTTGGTTAATAGCACTTCCAAAATCTATCCTTTGTAACCACAGGTCACACATTTCAAATATGACAACCACGTAACTCCACAGAGATCACTAAATCATGACTTGCCCCACACTTGCTCTTATCTAAATGCTCCCTGAATATACAGAGATGGCTAAATGGCATTAGCATCACAGTAATTAATGATGCGAAGCTGTAAAGTGCCAAGCTGGTGATTCAAATGCAAACCTGCCTCTGTGCTCCTGTGCCTAGGTACAGCCCTGGGCTGTGCAACCAGGGACATCACAGCCAATGGCTCCATCACCTCCTGATGGGGCTGGTGCTCTTCTCCATGCCAGCTCTTGCTAGCCTACAGGGCTATGCCCAAATTAAACATAGTCCAGTAGCCAAGCTGGGAGGGAAAAGGCCAAGGGAATATTCCCAGATATACAAGGCAGTTAATTATACACATCTTCCCTGCTCAGCTTTACTGTTCACAACCTGAGGAATGGGCAACAGAGCCCACCAGTCCCAGTCCAGTTTGTGTAAATTTTCATTAAAAAACAAATCTATAAATAGACTACAACAATGCGCAAACCTCAAAACTATTTCATTGAGTCACTCAGAATTTTAAGTCTTTAAAAACTGAGACTTTTCATCATGTTTTTTAAGCTCTTAAAATTCACAGCTGAATTCACTCTAGCAAGCTTGGTCCTTGGGAGGGTTGTTAAAACACACCGAAACATTCTACTCCAGTTTCCTCCTGCTCCTTGTTTTGCTCTCCTGTTAGGTGACACTACTAATTGTACAGCTGCTACAGCTAGCTGCCAGAGACTGCTCTAAGGAGGTTCTCCAATTAGATTAGCTGAATTGAATAATGAGAGAGATTAGCTTTTTCTGTGCATCTCTAGGAAGCCACAGAGAAATCCCCAAAAATAATCTTGCTAATCCTCCCTTAGGACCCCTCATCTCTGATCACAAATACAGAAATGCCATGTGAGCGACTTTACTATGTGGGAACTGTGCCACCTCTGTCTCTACAGCAACAACCTTCATGACAAGGCATCCTACCTACTTTTTTAAAGACTGACAGTGTCTGCCAGAAGTTCTCCTCAGTCCTCATCAGGTTCCTCAAGACAAATACATTTACCCATGTAAACCAGAGGAGGCAAGTCTCAGATGATAGGTGAAACAACAAGAAATGGGAAAGAAGCATCACAGAGACTCCTACCTGTACATTACAGAACCACCACATTTCTTTCCCTAAAGTAAGGGGAGTTTTTGTCATAACCTAAAGATTCCAAATTCTTTCAGTGTAGAGAGAGAAGGTCAGAGGAAAAACTCAAAAATTAAATATTTACTGGCACATGAAGTCAGTAGCACCACAAAATATTCACAAACCAGAAGACTTCTTTAACCCACAGTCAACACCCATGGTTCTCAAAAAAAGTACAAGAAAATCTACATCACTATTAAGTTTATGCCACCAGGCAGAAGACCAATTCAAGGTGTCCACCAGAAGAGACCTACATCAAAATGCCAAGTCACCAGGTTTTAGTTAAATAGGAGAGATATGGTCAAGCAACATTAGTGTAAGCACAAAACCCAAATCAGCCAAGGGTAAAATGAGCTTTTCAGGCTGTGAATTATTGTAAAAACAAAAACAAAAGAAAGGTAATTTCCTTCTAATGCCCTACAGTTGCAAAACAGACAAGAAGCGGCATTTTCATTGTGATGTTTCAATGTTTCATTTTGACAAGAAGTGGCAGCAATACTGTTAAGAGTAGTGTCTCAAACCACTTTGGATCAAATGCTCTGCGTTACCGGGAGCTCAGAAATTCCCTCCATCAGAGAGCCCCAGTGGCAGGGTGTAGGTACATGACTCCTCTCCACTGCAGCAGAAAGGCTATTTATTATTGATCCTGAGCCCCACCAAAGGCAAAGATACGCCTTGCAGACACAGCCCTTCTCTTCAGTAGGGCAGGGCTGGTTGGGCTAAACAGCACCAGAGAAAAACACCTGCAATAGGCAGTGTGAGTGAAGACGACGAGTCAGCTCAGCTTCAAGGCCCTGTCTCCTCCAGCATGTGCACACTTTAAGGAGGTCTGTTCCTAACAGGTGGACAGGGAACCTACTTTCCTCATCCTCAAACCCTGCACAGACAGGCCATCAAGCAATACTGAGATGTCCAAACATTATC